>VDFB02329861.1:0-121249 GCA_007258455.2 Sequoia sempervirens
GAAAATATTATGTTTGAGATTGTAGCTATTACTCCTACTAAAACTAGAAAAATTGTCTCAAATAGTGGAATGATGTTACTACAAAGGTGTAGTATCAATTCAACTATTGCATTTGATGCAATAAGAAGAGACCCTCAAGCTTCTATGTCTAAAGAGTAGATTGAAAACAAGGTGTTTGGATCTAGATATAGTTTGAAGTTGCATACTCTTGCAATATGGTCCATGGCACCAAATAATAGAAAGCATGGGATCACTTGGCCTATTGAAGAGGTCATGCATTCCTTGGTGGTAAAGAGGGCCACATATATAACACATTTCTAGGTAGCTCAGTTAATTTCCCATGCTATAATGCTTAGTGTAGAAACAACACAAATTTCTCAGAATAAGTATGATTCCTTGGTGGAGTATAATAAGGCCTTGGGTGAGATAAACAAGATGAGATCCACTATTTAGGCTAGTCAGTCTATAAGGACAATCTCTTTTATAGCCTCTTCTTCTTCACACTTGTCCACATAAGATAGGGAGACATTTGCCTTGAGGATTGATGAATTAAAAAATAAGCTAAATAAGGAAAAGGAGAATATAAAGAAGGCCAACTTGGAAATATTTAAGGTAGAAAATGACATATTTTAGGATGTATTCAAACATAGAATGACCAAATTGGTCAATGGAGGTGACGATGTTTGAGCAGCCTATAGGAGTACTCATGAAGCAAATACAAGGTACTTGCAAGCTCAGGAAGCTTTCAAAAATGAATGGAGAAAATGAAGTATTCGAGTAGGTGCTTTAAGAGAAATGATGCCTAAAATGAAGGAAGATCCAAAGGAACCTACTAATATCCCTATAATATTGCAAGAGATTGACTTGGTGAATTAAATAACAACCTTTGATGGAAAGCTAGGTATGCAACTCCAAAATAACCTAAAAATATTAAAAGAAATGGAGGAACATGGTATGCCTATGATATTGAATCACAAAGGCGATTCACAAAAAATTGATACATGGAGGAATGATTTGGGAGAGCTAGTCACATTAGCTAAGATAGCATTAACTATGACTCATTATACCTTGTTGAATTCAAATGTTGACATGATGGTGGAGATTGAAAAAAAAAATGGGTATTTCTGTTAGAGAGGGTAGAGCCTTAATTGATACAAGTTATATTTAACATAATACAAATGTGTATAGTTTATTAGATGTTAGGTGGCCTACTGAAGAGGAATACATCAATTGATTGGAGAAATATACTGAATGAGTTTTTACGAGAATAATAATGGATATGGTGAATAATAGATATGAGGGAAACAATGCATAACTTGAAAAGAGTACAGATTAAGCTTTCGTTATAATATTGAAAAATATGTTGTTCCCTCAACATGAGAAAGCTAGCACAAATATTGATGTGGATATATCACTTTATATCTTTTATTGCTTTTTCTTTCTTTTTAAATTTTGTTGACTGGATGTGCACGAGGAAATTTTTTTTTGATTGCATGGAAGATATTTGGGAGTTTTTATAACAAACAAGTGATTCCTTCTAAGGGTGGGACTAGATCTCCAATAACAAATGAGGAATACTTTTGTCTCATGTATCTTCCCACCATTTGAGAGCTAAAATGTAACTAAAAAAGGAATATATGTAAGATTGGTCCAATAAAATAGTGACATGTGTTCTGTCTATCTCAAAGCTTGTTTTTCTCTTTCATTTCTATAAGAAGGAATTCAAGGCCAGAAATAAGGGGTTCATTGAATTGCAATTAACATAGTGAATTGTTACCAATATGGAGCATATTTTATGTTTTATCTAAAGTTCTGAGTTTGTAGTTGCATATGTAGTTTTAATAACTAGATAGCATAATATAATACAAAATGATGCTAATTTCATGGCCATTTTCTCTCTTTTGTACTTATTTTATGATTTATGAATAAATAAAATCAAGGGTTGTATGGTTCATTTCCATTTTTTTCAGTGGATGTATGATTTCATTCTAGTTTCTCAATTCAAGGAATTAGTTTAAGTGCTTGAGTGAAGTTGTTAGTTCATATGAATTATGTGCCAGGATATTTGTAAGAAGTGGTGGTCAAGAATTGTAATTTGGAAGTGTTGTAATGTAGTTTTTTTGAAGCTTATAAGTTGCTATGTGTAGAATTTTTACTAGTTTGAATAGGTTAAGATTGATAAGGAACTGGTTAAGCACAATATTCATAATTCAGTTTCTAGGTTAATTCATCGACAAATCACCTTTTATTTACAAACCTTTCGAATGAGTTTCCATTTTATTTATGTTGAGTTTCATTATTCTCATGCTCCAAGTGTAGTATAATACTAAAAGACTTGACAACCTTTTGATATACTATTTTGTTGAGTGATTACATGAGAATTATTTGTTTTTTACAATGTATTGCATATTGGTCACATAAATTCTTGAGTATACATTGTGGGATTACCCTCCCATGTTTCATAGAGCCCAAAGTGTAGGAGTGAAACTTTTGTAGCTTTTACTCATTCATTGGTCAATCCATTTAGATTACTAAATATTGGAAATGGAAAAGTCCATAGGTAATTTTGAAGATCAACTTGGTTCTTAAAAAGCAACCAATATATCTCATTTTATAATGAAATGAGTGAGAAATAGGTCCCTAAATGGTTCACCAATCCACATTCGCCCCTAACCCTATTTTTCTCCTTTTCAACTATAAGAGATCCACAACCACTTTAAAACATCCTAAAAATATATACATGAAATATAGTTTAAAATATAAGAAAGTAAATGTTCATATGCAAATAACACCCATTTGGGTTTGATTTTCCTTGGGAATCCAATTTAAAGGGTTGGATAACCATTTCATGCCAAAGACATGTTTTTTGAATACAAAAAAATTCACAGATTTTTGGTTATGCTCTTCATTAGGTTTGCATGTGTTTCAATGTAAATATATAAAAATACTATGATGAGATTAAGTGCTCTCTTAGCTATATAACCAAATAATTTTTTTCACATTTTCATTATGTTAATTTTTTCATCTTTAATATCTTGAATTAGTGTCCATTTTTTTCCATAACCAACATGTGGTATTTGGGTACATTTTTTTACTTTTTCATCTAATTTTCAAACAAATTATTTTCTTAGAAACTAGTCTCCATTCTACACATATTGAAAAAAAATTATTTTTGATTAGTTTTCAAAAAAATTAGGGGGCATAATGCTCAAAATTTCTATTTCTTACTATGTGTCCACTTCAAAAATTAGTCAAAAATAACATATTCATGTAATGTTGTAAAATTTCACCCCATACAATTTCACATTACATAACCCTCCCTTTAGCCTATATTGAAAGATTCTAATGCAAATTCCCATATTTCCTTTACTTTAATTCTATCCTTAAACCATTTATTTTTGATATACAAGTTTATTTTTTTAGGGATGCTTTCACAATGTGTTGATATCTATGTGTCACACAAACATCCTAAAAATATTACCGACTCTATGGTAATTGGAATGTTACAACTCTACCTATCTATGAGGTGTAATGCCTATATGGTCATAGATGCAACCAAAAATAGTGTTTTTCATGCTATTCTTCAAATTAAACTCACATTCTCTAATTCTACAATCTGATTTTTTAAATATTTCACTCTAGCTCTAACTTTTCCACTCTCAATTTCTTTTCTACACCATTATTCTTGCAAGTTATTGTCTTCTACATCACATCTTGACTTCTACATCGAAATATTGGCTCTCTTAGCTTGTCTAGAGTGTTTCATGATCTCCTACAACATTATTAACTTGCTAGAGGGGAGGTATATTCACTCTTTTTATTACAGTATGTCATTTATTTCAATAGAATATTGATATTCTAGCTTGTTTACTTTCTCTATCTTATCGATCTATCTCATCTATCATGTATAATTTTATCTCTTTGTATATTTGGCTATTTTTGGAGGTGAAAACACAAAAATAGGGGTTTGACTAAGGTAAGCCCGAAAATAGCCCAAACATTTTCCCTTTCTTCTATGTGTGCAAATTGTTCATTTGGAGCATTGCAAGAGGCTACATAGTGTAGGACATTTCATAAGTTCATTTATTTCTCTTCTAGTTTTTCATCTCATTTTGTTTAGTTTAAACCCTTGCATGCTAGTTTTCTTATCATTATTTTTATTATTTCTATAGTTTTGTTAATTTAGTAAAACATTCAAATTTAAATTCTAAATAGACAATACAATCTTTGTATTTATGTAAGAACATCATACTCTTGATCCATACAAGAACATAGTGCATTGTAGGGATGTCCATGCATTGTAATATCATCCTTGGCCCAGAGCTAGCTAGCTTGCTTCCAAGACCTATGAAGATTTCTCTTTTATTCTATGAAGTCCCTTTTCCAAAATCTATCCTAAAATATAAGTTATAGTAAAAAATCCCTTTCTCCTTTTTTCTTTGTCACTTGAGCTTCACCTTTGAGGTAGTCAAGGAAAATTTTCTCACTATAGACTCTTCTTTGTCATAGAGACTTGGGAGGAGACAATTTCCTCTATATTTTGGTGAACCTAATGTGAACCTTTTCTTCTCTTTATTTTTTTTCATTTTTTTTATCTTATCGCAAACATGTATTGGATAGAGTGTTGTGGCATTTTTTATGACATTCACAACCCAATCCACTACCTCTAGGCATTTAGTTAGAAGGAGTTATTAGTATCTAGATATGGGGTCTAGAAGATAATTTAGTCCTCCCTATCAAGATTTAGAGTTTGTGGAGTTCTCTATAGGAATATTACTCAATTTCTACCCTCCTCATGTTAAATTTGAAATAAATACCTCACCAATCTCTCCTTTGAACTAATCCTCTCCTATAGCTGGAGAATTTTCTCTTATGGTTCCTACTAATTAGATTGACTCTTTGTAAGTAAAAATGGGTGAGATCAAATATTATTTATAAAAGAAGACTCATACTCTCAAGCCACTGCTCTCCTTACTGGTCTATGAAATTTACTTATTTTTTATCATAGATTTCTAGAGTTGATTCAAGGGATTATAAATATTGTGGAGACTAATGTTCTTTAATACACTTTCATCTTGGGTAACCCTTAATACATTCGGTCAAAAATCACTAGTCACTAGTTGAATTTTTTAATTCCAAGAGAATTTGCGCATATGGTTGACATGGGTCCTTCTACCACTATTGATGCTAATAATACCACCACCAAATCTAAGGAAATTCACATAATTAGAGTGAGTTGATTCCCCTTGAATTTCAAAGTTTCTACATCTAAAACAAAAAAACACTCCACCTCTTTTGCTACAACTAGTTGTACTTTATCAAAAGATTTTATCCTCAATTTTCTATTACAAAACATGGGGTCAATGCAATTTTATTTGGTGAGATTGGTTAGTTTCCCATCTCAACCCATGTTCCAATCATATTGTTGTCATGACCCTTTATATTTTTATATTCTAAATACCCCCATCCCTAAAGGGATGGAAATTCCTTAAGTTGATAAGTACAATGGTAGAGGATATCCACAAACACATGTCTCATCTTTCAAAATCATGTGTATCAAATTATTTCGCCATGATGCTCTATTGGAAAAAATATTTTCATGTTCCCTCAAGGATACTTCTTTGGAATGGTATTGATTGATTCCTAATAATTTCATTTCCACTTTTGATCAACTAGTAAATAAGTTCTTACAATAGTTCTAGGTGAAAATCAAACTAAAGGTCACTTCACCGATCTCATCTAATGAAAGAAAGGTATAAACAAAAAAGCAACTAATTTTGTTGCCCATTATCAAGCTATTTTTTCTCAAATCTCCTATGCCCTACTAGATTTTGATGTATAACATGTGTTCATTGGAAACCTATTTCCAACATTACAAGAAAATTTTCTTCTAATGAAATACCCATCTATTGCTCATTTGTGTGCTATGTTGCATGAGTATCAGTAGGAAATTTCTCAGTATGAGGGTTCCTCCTCATCCTCCCATACAAATGGCCAAATAGTTGTGTCTATCTCTATATAATCTAGAAAGAATAAAGTGGTAGAAAACATGGTGTTTGTTCCCATTGAAAAGAGCTCTGAAGGATGAAATAGAATTTTAATAAAATTATTTGAATCTTACATAAATGTCATGTAGAAATTGTTAAAATATGGTTTAATTTCTCTTTTAGAGATAAGACTTCTATCTGAGCCCTATCCTTAGTGGTATGATGCACACAATTTTTATGAGTATCATTGAGCATCAATTTATGACACTGAGAGATTTATGAATCTTCGACATGTTATCCAAGACCATATCAACAATAGTACCATATTTTTTGATGGTGAAAAGAAAAATTTGAATAAATCTATTTCTACAACTAATAGTTAGATACATATTTACACACATGTACCTTTCCATTTCATCTTGCTAATATTGTAACATCCAGTTCTTCATTTGCCAACCCTTTCCCATCTGATTATGTGAACATGGTTTTGATCACTTTATTTCTCTTTTAGGTCCCATGAATAAAACACCTAATATAACATTCACACTATGTGACATTCCTGTCAACAAGGAGCCAGGTCTATATTGTATATGTTGGCTCATTTCTATCATAATTTCACTACAAGTATTATGATTGAACCTACATGTTGGGTCAATATCATCATATCTAGGAGACTCATTTCATAAATAATTTACACAAAGAGAAATATAAGGAATCATAGACAATAGTCCAAACCCACAATGGTATTTCTATTCTACCCATTGGTTTTATCCATTTGTTAGTCCTAGTTAGACCTAAAACTCAAGAAGTCTCATTTGTCATGATACTAGAATCTAACATATTCAAAGTTAGACTAGGCATTCTTGAGCTAGTCTCTATGAATACAATTACCTCTATTATCCACAAATGTCTAAAGTTTCCTCATGTGGGTACAATGTATACTATCCAAGAAAAAAATCACTTATGTCAGGTGTGGGCTTCTCCATTGACCACTTTTTTCCTTCTCTAGTTGGACCCTTATGACCTAGAGGGGACTTATTATACAAGTCCTACTTTAGGTGTAAGACTTGAGGTATGGTTTCTAATTGTTTTTTTCCACCCTATGCCCATGATATCTCTTCGAAGGATTTTATACATGTACAACAACATGCTTCACTTCTGCCCCTTTGAAGCCTAAGTACAAGCAATATTCCATCCATAGACATTCTCCTTCCTCTTCATCTTCTTCTAACACTTCTCAACCCTTGACAACGTCCTATGTTCCTTCTATGATGTGTAGGATAGGAAAGGGAAAGGATTTTTTGTTGTGTAAGTCCAAAAAATTGGTTTTCTAGTGCTTGGTTTTGTTGATAGTCCCTTGATCCACCCTATATGGTAAGGGGAATCATTCTTGTGGATTTGTTCCTACATCTCATCCTTTGAGGCCTCTCCTTATTCCTCCACCTACCTCTAAAGTAGATGAAGGAAAGGGGCTAGTGGTTGAAGCCCCTATCTCTCTCCCTAATTATATCACTCATCGTTTTCATCCTTGAGATCCTACTCTTTTTCTAGTGATAGTTGGAGAGGCTACTCCATAGATGGAACAAGATCTCTTGAAGTTTTCTCAAGCTACACCTCCTAGTTCCCATAGTCATCATAATTTTCTTGCACATGAGCATAATAATTTTCAATGAGCCTTAGCTTGAGAGTGAGAAGCTTCATCAAAGACTGGGGACATACTTTCTCTTTCTACTTTTTCTTCCCCTATTACTTCCCTTTTTGATCCTATTCCTATTTATATTTGTATTTTATCTTCTATTCGCATCATCTCTATTTTACTTTCCACTTCCTGAGTGGATCCCGAAGATACTCACCCTAATAGTATGCAAGTGTTCATAATTCCTTTTGTAGATTGACCTTTGATCACTTATTTACTAGATATTCCTCCTTTCCCTTATCCCATTGACATTCCTTATACAAAGGTTGTGTCTTTCATGGCTCATTCTCCTCCCCTCTTTTTCACTTATGTTGTGAGGATCCTGCATCCTCCATCGCATCCTCCACTTAAGTGTCAGTTGGAGGATGACCTTGTTTTAAACATAGGTCACAAAAAGTATTATGTGCCTCTTATATCTTGCTCCACTTTGGCTTACACCACTCTTTTGATGGAGAAGGAACCCCCTTAACCTAATTTTTTCACTACCCATTTTTAGAGGTCAACACTAGATGATCTATGGTTTCTCATCCTCATCTTTTTTCAGTCAACACACTTCACGTTGGAGACATATGTGTTCTAATCATTGGAGGATATTTTTGACTTCTTCATCCATCTTTTCTATATTGATGATGTTATTCTTGCGCAAGCTTGGTCAAGAAGACCTTGAGGGGACTTCCTCCTCAGCTCTTGTTGTAAGTGAGTTGACTAAAACTTCCATTATTATCCCCTCTATAGGTTCATCTTCCCTCACATTACACTGATCTAGACTAGGAGTAGGATGACTTGTTAGAGATTTTTGGACTAGAGTGGTACCTCTTCTCTATCTTTAGTTTAGATTTGTGTGCTTCCTTGTATTCCCTCATGCTTTTATATTAATATTTGTTCAATTTCTTGGAGGAAACTTGCTACCCTCTTAGGTACTTGTAGTGCCACTCCATGATTCACCCTATGAGTAATGCCAGTTTGGTTGATCAGTATTGTTTGTATGGTATTTTGTTAATTCAATTTAAATCGTTTGACTGATGCTTGGGGATTAGTTGTTTCATTAATATAAATTTATTTATTAAAAGTCACGGTATAAGATAAATTAAGAAATTAATGAAATAATATAATATATTAAATTAAATATGACACAAATATTAAAATAAAATAAAATAAAAAATTAGAGTGGAAGTAATAAATATTAATAATATGATAAATAATGTAAAATGTAATGCATTATCTTATCACTCAAGATCTAAATTTAGGGATTTGCATGTAATGGTTTTGGGAAACTACTCTGCTTGGAAAAAAGGGGTAATTATCTAGAAGTGGAGGCAGCATGGAAAAGGAGAGCCATGCCAATGAATGAACAAAGTTAATATAGCTTGAATCCCTACACATTGCTCAAAGGTTTTCTTTTCCCAAGTTTGACCATTAAATCTTATTTATGCATAACATGTAGTCCCCTTTGGATTTCATAGTGATATATTTCTTTCAAGTTGAAGGTATGTATTAACCTCTCCATTTTATAGTTGATCTTACCTTTTATTTCAACACAATATGGTTATGGGAATTTTCAATGCTCGTGTGAGTTGATTTAGAATTATTGAATAGGTTATGTACCTTTGTATATCCAAGTTTTTCAGATTATTCCTCTTTTGGTAATTGTTGTGCCTTTTCTTGTTCAAAATAAATAAGTGATTAATTTTATCTAGTTTATTTTATTCTCTATCAGAAACCTAGGATTATCATTAGGGATATACTCCAAGCTCTCTTATGGCATGAATAGAATGGAGTCTTGTGAATATTGTAGTATTTTTCATCTAACCAATGCTTTTTCTCAAAATCTTCTATACCTTTTTATTTTTGTCGTGATAATGTCTTCATCTTGCTTTGTTCAATCTTCTTATTCTTGAAATTTCTAGACCATGATTGGATAGAAATGATTGCCATGTTCACTTGATAGTAGAGTGTTATAATTTGATAGTTTTTGCATATTCTTGTTAACTGTTACTTTAGTTATTCTATCAGCCTTGTTACTTCCAAGGCTTCCCTTTTTTTGATCTAAAGCATAGTGAAGCATAGTAACCCTATCATGTTGCCTTGGCCTATGTATTGGACCTCATAATCTCAATTTATGAAGAATATTTGATTGGAATCCTACATTATAATTCACTTCAAATAGTTTTCTTCCCTTGAATTATCCTCATCCAAAACTATTAAAAAATTCTACATGAATTTCCTATTAACAGAGGACTTTATAACATATTTATTAGATAAATTTAGAGTATTTGATTGTTGTACCATATTTTTTGGAAATTTTATTTCTCCTAAAGCCTCATGTTCTCACGTCAGACCCCTAGTTGTTTCACCTACCTATTAGGAGCCCCATCTTCAATGATATTTTTTGGGATCTTCATCCTTGTAGCTCCTGAAAACTCTAGAATTAAATGTGGTAGGCTATTTTGAATTCTCAATTTATGTTGGTAGGTAATTTTGAATTTTTGAGAGGGACTATTGAAGAGACAAAAGGAATGAATGTTGAAAGCTGAAAGTAAGTTGGGAAGACTCATTTTTTTGCAGCAGTAGTCTGAAAAGATAATTTTTTTGTTCTTTGTGTGATTCAGAGAAGCTTGTACACAACAAAAACTATAGTTAGTTTTTTTTTTTGATTGAGCAATGATTGCTCCTAAAAGAGCTTTGCATAGCTCCTGACAGTGAGCTCCTAAAAACTCTTGAAAGTTGTATGTTTTTGTGAGCAACTCATGAAAGCTCCCAACAACTAGTAATTTGTAGCTTAGAGTTAATTTTTCTGAATTTTATGATTAGTCTTTTATGTATTGTCATTTCTAGTATAATGAACAGAAGGAAATTTGCATCTCTCCTTGTGCTTTCGCTTTTTTTTTGTGTATTCCTAGTTGATTGGGAAGTATAGCAAGAACTTTGTGTTATTCTATTCACTCAAAATTTCTAACATGGTATCAGAGCCATAGGCTCCATTTCTTCATGAGTTAGGGAATTTTCTTTCTAGGTATAATTTTCCTTTTTTGGAGACATGGCTGGAGATGAAGGGAAGAGTTGGCAGAAACCACCATCCTTTAATGGAAAGAACTATGATGTTTGGGAAAAGAAGATGAAGACCATAATGGTTGCCAATTATTTATGAGAATTTGTGATCAGGGACTTCAATGATGTGACTGATCTAGTAGTATATGTTGTTCTCACAAAAACCAGATGACTCAGTTGAAGGAATTGAGGAGGAAACTTAGGCATTGAGTTTAATAGAAGCAACCTTGACAAAGGATATTTTTCCCAGAATAGCAGCAAATAACTATGAAAAAGAATCTTGGGAAATCATCCAAAAAACTACAAAGGAACTAATAAAGTCATATTGGTGAAGCTCCAAATGCTTCAAAGAGAGTTTGACTCTTGAAATGAAGGGAAATGAGTCCATCTCAGTTTTTCACACAAGACTCTAAGGTTTGATAAACCAGTTGAGAGTGAATGCAGAGGTCATTAAGGATTAGAGAATTGTGAAGAAAATCCTCAAGAGTTTACCCACAAAGTTTGATGCAGTGGTGATTTCCATTGAAGAGGAAAAGGATCTCACAATGTTGTTCGTTGATGAGTTGATGGGTTCTTTGCAAACCAATGAGAAACACCTAAATAGGTCTGCTACTTCTTCCCAAGAGCAAGCTTTTAAAACTCAGTCAAATGTAAGATGAAGGGGGAGAGGAAACAATGGTGGAAAGAGCTCAAGAGGTAGAGGTCATGGAAACTCTGGACAAGGAAGTATTGGAGGAGATAGTTCAGGATGAAAAAACAACCAAGAGGGAGTGAGTAGCTCTTAGACCAGCTCCTAACAAGGCAAGAAAAATAGCAATTCAAATCAAAAGAATGATAAAACATTGTTAAATGTTACTATTGTCATAAATTTGGTCATTATACAAGTGAGAGCTAGAAAAAGCACAATAATTAATAAAAAAAATGCAAATGTGTGTGATTCGAATGTGGTTGAAGGAAATTAGTCCCCAACCTTCATCATGTGCAACATTGGTGAAGAAGGAAGCCTCAAAGTCTAGTTTTTGGACAGTGGTTACAACAACCAGATGAGTGGTAATGAAAGTTTGTTTTATTTCATTGATAAGAATGTTAAGTCAGAGATAAGAATGGGGAACAATGGATTAGTTCCAATTGTGGGCAGAGGATGTATCATGATCTGCACCAAGAAAGGTGAAAAGATGGATATACAAAATGTATTTCTTGCTTTGCGGTTAAAGAATAACCTCATGAGTGTTGGACAACTAATCCAAAATGGATACAAAGTGTTGATGGAGAAGGGCCAAGGTATTATTTATGACAAGAATTAGAGGATGAAAGTGTTTGCAGCAGTTCAAATGACAAAAAACTAGATGTTTCCTTTGAATACTGAGATGTTTTTCTCATCTCAATTTATTGATGCACCTCTCATGAATGGAAAATGTATAGTAGTAAAAAAAGTATCCCTCAAAAGAACCATTCAACACACCTCCAAGCTATGGTACCTCAAGTATGGAAATTTAGGCTATGTTGGTTTAAGTCTTTTGTCGAAGAACAAAATGATTGATGGTTTTCCAAGAACAATAGAGCCTAATGTTAAGTGTGAGGCTTGTATTTCAGGAAAGCAACATAGGTAGCCCTTTTAATCAGGCAACTCTACAAAGGAAAGAGAACCATTGGAGATGGTGAACACAAATTTGGTAGGCCCTATGCAAACCATATCTATTGGTAAAAGCCAATATTTTATGACCTTTATTGATGATTACAACTGTAAGACATGGGTCTATTTTTTGCAATATAATTTTGAATCATTTGATAAGTTTTTATTTTTTAAGGCCCAAGATGAAAAGAAGAGTGGAAATTTGATCAAGGTCCTAAGGTAAAATTGAGGAAGACGGTATACCTCCAATTAGTTTGTAATTTTTTGCAAGTAAAATGGCATCAAGAAGGAGCTAACAGCCAGTTATACTCTACAACAAAATAGAGTGGCTCAGAGAAAGAATAGGACCATCATGGAGATGGCAAGGAGCATGATGAAAGAAAAGGGACTCCCAATTGAATATTAGGGAGAGACAGTAGCAACAATTATTTATCTAATAAATAGAAGTCCAAAAAAGGAAGTTCATGACAAAATCTCTTAAGAGGAATGGACAAAACACAAGTTGATGATTGAACACTTAAGAGTGTTTGAGTTTGCAGCATATGCTCACGTGCCTAAAGAAAAGAGGCAAAAATTAGATGAAAAGGGTGAGAAGTGTATTATCATGAGATATAGTGAGGAGTCCAAAGCCTACAAGCTATATAATCTAGTCACCAAGAAAATCATCATTAGTAGAGACATGAAGTTCCTAGAGGATGAGGCATGGGACAAAATGATAGTTTTTGATAGCTCAAAAATTGCTCTCAACAACTCCTAATAAAGAAGGAGAGGAACAAAAAGTACAACAAGAAGATCTTGTAGTTGCTCCTAATAGCTCTTGACGAGCTCCTAACAGCTCCCGATAGCTCTTGACATCTCCTAACAATAGGTAGATAGTCAAGAAGAAAATCATAAATAGCTAGAGAATTGGCCATAGAGAGCTCCTGATAGTTGCTAAAAGCTCCTGAAATGACCAAACAAAAAGGCAAGCGGCTAGAGACAAATAGAAGATTGGCTCCTAACAGCTCTTGATAGCTCCTAAACTAGCCTATTCACCAGAGTAGTAGTAGTAGTGAAAGTTTAGACCTCACTCTCACTTCCCTAATGAAAAAAAGACTAAGAGACTAAGAGAGATCTACCAAAATGAAAGGTATGATGAAGAATCTAATGAGAGTGTGAATTTTCCATTATTTTATCATAGTGATCTGATTTATTCTAAGGATGTTGTGAATGAGGAGAAATGGTGTGAGACCATGGATGAGGAGATAGATGCAATAGAGGGACAAAACATGGGAGCTAATTGATTTTCCTCCCAACAAGCAAGTTATTTGAGTGAAATGGGTCTATAAAACCAAGTGCAATGCCGAAGGAAGAATAGACAGGCATAAGACAAGATTAGTTGTCAAGGGGTACAAACATCAGCTTGGGAGAGATTATAATGGGAATTTTTTCTCTATTACAAGAATGGAGACTGTGTGGGTGGTTATAGGAATTGCAACCCAACACAAGTGGAAAGTGTTTCAAATGGATGTGAAGTCTACCTTCCTAAATGGAGTGTTGAAAGAGGAAGTTTATGTAGAGTGGTTGTTTGGATATGAAGTTTTAGGTAAATAACACAAGGTGTATAGGCTGGAGAAATCTCATTATGGACTAAAGAAAGCTCCATGGGCACGGTACAACAAGATTAACTCATATTTGATGAGAAATGACTTTAGCCAAAGCAATGGTAAGCCCACTCTTTACATTAAGGCATAAACTGGTAAAATTTTGATTATTTTCTTGTATGTTGGTGATTTAGTTTTCACTCGGGATGACGATTTCCTCATTGTTGATTTTAAAGAGGCCATGAAAGGAGAGTTTGAAATGAAAAATTTAGGTCTCTTGAGATATATTCTAGGAATATAATTAAAAAAAATGCATGATGGTATATTTATCTCTCAATAAAAATATGCAAATGAAATATTGAAGAAATTTAGGATGCTTGAAAGCAAGTCTACCCCAATACCAACAACCATAAGTCTAAATTTGAGCAAAGAAGATTGCAACAAAAATGTGGATCTAACCATATTTAAAAGTTTGGTTGGAGGTTTGATGTATTTGACTGCAACTAGGCTTGATATAATGCATGGAGTGAGTCTTATTTCTAGATTTATGGAGACTCCAAGGGAAAACCATTTGAAAGTGGGTAAAAGAATCCTGAGGTAGGTGAATGACACCAAAGGATATGGCATTTTGTACACAACAACAAATAATTTTGGGCTGGTTGGATACACAAATAGTGATTGGGTAGGAATTTTGGATGATACGAAGAGCACATTGGGCTATGTGTTTGATTTGGGTTCGGGAGATATCTCATGGGCTTCCAAGAAACAACCCATAGTTTTCCTATCAATATATGATGTTGAATATATAACAACAAATGTAGCAACATGTCAAGCTATTTGGCTAAGGATAATCTTGGCAGATTTAAGAGAAGAACAAGAGGATGGAAGAACAATATTTTGTGATAATGTTTCACTAATAGCCTTGACAAAAAATCTTGTATTTCCTGGAAGAAGCAAGCAAATTGAAATTAAGTATCATTTTATTAGAGAGTTAGTTGAAAATGGTGAAATAAAAATGCTATTTTGTAGGTCTGACTAGCAACTAGCAGACATATTCACCAAGACTTTGAGTAGGGATAGTTTTGAGCGCCTAAGAACTAAATTGGGCATTGTTGGTTTGGATCAGGATTGATCTTGTTTTGTCAGCTTAGGACCAAGGGGGAGTGTTCAAAAATTTATTGCTCCTCAAGCCTCTTGCTCTCATGCCAGACCCCCAGTTGATTCACTTACCCGTCAAGAGTGCCATCTTCAATGGCAGTTAATGGGATATTCATCCTCCCAGCTATTGACAGCTCCAAAATAAAATGTGGTAGGCTATTTTGAATTCCCAATTTATGGTGGTAGGTAATTTTGATTTTTTGAGAGGGAATGTTGAAGAGACAAAAGGAATGAATGTTGCTAGTTGAAAGTAAGTTGGGAAGTTTTAGTTTTTGCAATAGCAGTCCAAGAAGAGAATTTTTTTGTTCTTTGTGTGATTCAGAGAAGCCTGTACACAACATCAATTGTATTTAGTTTGTGTTTTTGTGATTGAGCAATGATTTCTCTTAAAAGAGCTCTATGTAGTTCCTGATAGTGAGCTCCTAGTAGCTCCTAAAATTTGTTTGTCCATGTGAGAAGCTCATGAAAGCTCCTAGTAGCTAGTAATCTATAGCTTAGAGTTTATTTTTCTAAATTTTATGATTAGTCTTTTATGTATTGTCATTTCTAGTTTAATGAAAAAAAGGAAATTTTCATGTCTCCTTGTGCTTCCGCATTTTATTTGTGTATTCCCATTGATTGGGGAGCATAGCATCAACTTTGTGTTATTATGTTCACTAAAAAAATCTAACAATATTTGCAAAGTGATAGAAAAAATTTCCCCCATGTCTTCTCCGTATGAACTTATCCATGTCTTTTAGATGTTGGAATCTCTTAGGTAGTTGTAGGTTTCCTATGTTATGCTATGGAACCATTCTAACATTTTAGTGGAACGTTGTTTTCTGAAATAGTTCCTTGACTATTATATGTAGATTTAATTTCCTTAATCAAATATTTATGTGATCATTGATTTGAACATATATAGCATTTCTAGGCATTCTTTCAGAAATGGAGAGTTCATTGTTTTGCATTCAGTATAAATAAAATTACTACTCTTCTCAACTATTAGTGTAATTAAAATTTGTTGTATGAATTAACACAAGGATGATCTATTCATGACTAATTAGGGCACATGTTCAATTTTGTTTAGATCAATTCAAGCGATGCTTACTCCCTTTGTTTGCATTTTATAGTATACGTGTCTTGTGCTTATCTTTTTCCATATTATTTTGTTGGAAAATTGAATACTACTGAGCCTCCTACTCTCGTGTAAGACCCCATGTTTCACCTACCCATCAGGAGCCCCCAATTTCAACGATAGTTTTTGGGATCTTCATCCTTGTAGCTCCTGAAAGCCCCTGAAGTTAATGCGGTAGAAAATTTTGAATTCCCAATTAATGCTAGTAGGTAATTTTGAATTTGAGAGGGAATGTTGAAAGACAAAAATAATGGAGGCAAATTATTCTATCAGTTGGAAAAGTTAGAAGAATTCCTAAGTAGAAACAGTCTAAAGGGAATGTTTTAGTTTTGTTCTTTGTGTGATTTAGAGAATTAGGTGTGAACTCCTAGAAGCTCCTTAATAGTAGTAGCTATTTGTTTTGTTATTGAGCATTGATTGCTCCCGAAGAGCTCTGCGTAGCTCTTGAAGTTATTTGTTTTTGGTTGAGTAGCTAATGAAGCTCCCAACAGATTGTAGTTCGTAGTTTAGAGTTTATTTCTTGAAGCTTTCTATTTAGTCTTTCATGTATTGTTCATTTCCAATTTATTGAATACAAAAGGAAGTTGCATGTCTCCTTTTTTTTATTTGTTTATTCTGCATTTGTATTCCCCTATTATTTTTGGGAAATAGAGCAACAACTCTGTGATTTTTGTGCATACAAAAAAATTAACATGGTATCAGAGCCATAGGCCCCATTTCCTCGTGAGTTAGGGAATTTTATTTTTCTTGGTATTGATTTTTTTCTATGTAGGAAACACGGATGAGGATGAAGGAAGGAGCTAGCAACAACCACCATCCTTTAATGGATAGAACTATGATGTTTGGGCAAAGAAGATGAATACCCTAATGGTTTCAAATTAATTGTGGGAGTTTGTGGTTAGTGGGTTCAATCATGTAATTGATCCAGCAACATATGTTGTTCTCACAAACAATCATAAGACCCAGTTGAAGGAGCTGAGGAGGAAAGATGCTAAGGCATTGAGTTTGATTGAAGCAACTTTGAGAGGGGCCATTTTTCCTAGAATGGCAGTAGCTAACTATGCAAAGGAAACTTGGAAAATCTTCCAAACAAACAATGCATCATTTATGACAACAATGAAAGGATGAAGGTGTTTACAACAGTTTAAATGACAAAGAACTAGATGTTTCATTTGAAGATTGAGACATGTTTCTCATCTTAGTCCATTGTTGCACCTTTGATAAATGGAAAATGTATAGTAGTACAACAAGTAGCACTTAAGAGCACCATTCAAGACCCCTCCAAGCTATTACATCTTAGGTATAGAAATTTAAGCTAAGTTGGTTTGAGTCTTTTGTCCAAGAACAATATGATTGATGGTTTTCCAAGAATAATAGAGCCTAATGTTAGATGTGAAGCTTGCATTTTGGGCAAGCAACATAGGCAGCCCTTTCAATCGGGCATCTCTACAAGGAAAAAAATACCATTGGAGCTGGTGCACACATATTTGGTAGGCTCTATGCAAATCATTTCTATTGGTAAAATAAAATTTTTTATGACCTTTATTGATGATTACAACTGCAAGACATGGGTCTATATTTTGCAACATAAGTCTGAAGCATTTGATAAGTTTTGTTGTTTAAGGTCCGAGTTGAAAGGAGAGTGGACATTTATCAAGGTCCTAAGGTTAGATTGAGGAGGATAGTATACCTCCAATTTGTTTGTGATTTTTTGCAAGAAAAATGTCATCAAGAAGAAGCTAATAGTCAATTATACTCTACAACAAAATGAAGTGGCTAAGAGAAAGAATAGGACCATCATGGAGATGAAAAGGAGCATGATGAAAGCAAAGGGACTCCCTATTAAATATTGGGGAGAGGTTGTAGCAATAACTATTTATCTGATTAATATAAGTCCAACAAAGGCGATCCATGATAAGATCCCTTGAGAGGCATAAAAAGAATGCAAGTGGATGGTTGAGCACTTGAAAGTGTTTGGACGTGTGGCATATGCCCACATGCCTAAGAAAAATAGGTAGAAATTGGATGACAAGGGTGAAAAGTGCATTTTCAGAGGCTATAGTGAAGAGTCTAAAGCCTATAGGCTATATAATCTAGTCACCAAGAAGATAGTGATTAGTAGGGATGTGGAGTTCTTTGAAGATGAGTCATGGGATGGAGTGATAGATTCTAATAGCTTAGAACTACTCCTGACAGCTCCTGAAGAAGCTAAAACAAAACAAGAAGTTCAGCAAAATGAGTCTACAGTTGCTCCTCAAAGCATCAAATGAGCTCTTGAAATATTTGGAAGAGCTCTTAATGGCTCTTGACAGCTCCTAAAGCAATAAGATAGTTAGGAAGACAAACACACATAGCCAAAGGATTAGCTCTTGAAGGCACCGGTCGATCTCTTGAAAGCTCTGGATGGCTCCTGAAAGCTTCTAAAGTGAGCAGACAAAAAGGAAAGCAACTAGAGTCAACTAGAAGATTGGCTCCTAAAAGTTGTAGAAGAGCTCCTGAAAGCTCTGAAAGAGCTCTTAAGAGCTCTTGACAGCTCCTAAACTTGCCTGTTCAGTAGAGCAGTAGTAGTAGTGAAAGTTCAGACCCCACTCTCACTTCCCTAATGCCAAAGAAGACCAAGAGTCTAAGGGAGATCTACCAAGATGAAAGGTATGATGAAAAATTGTATGAGAGTGTGAATTTTAAATTATTTTCTCATAGTGATCCGATTTATTTTGAGGATGCTATGAAAGAAGGGAAATAGTGTGAGGCATGGATGACGAGATACATGCAATAGAAAGTAACAACACATGGGAGTTAATTGATTTGTCTCCCAACAAGCAAGTTATTGGGGTGAAATGGGTCTATAAGACCAAATGCAATGCTAAAGGAAGGATAGAGCAACACAAACCAAGATTAGTTGTCAAGGGGTACAAACATCAGTTTGGGAGAGATTATAATGAGACATTTGCACCCATTGCAAGGATAAGACTGTGTGGGTAGTCATAGCAATCACTGTCCAACACAAGTGGAAGGTATTTCAAATAGACGTGAAGTCTGCCTTTCTAAATGGAGTGTTGAAAGAAGAGGTATATGTGGAGCAACCATTTAGATATGAAGTTCTAGATCAAGAACACAAGGTGTATAGGCTGAAGAAAGCTCTTTATGGGCTGAAGCAAGCTCCACGAGCATGGTACAATAGGATTGACTCATATTTGATGAGTAGTAGTTTTAGCAAAAGTGATTGTGAGCCCACTCTTTACATCAAGACAAATAATGGTAAGGTTTTAATTGTTGTCTTGTATGTTGACGATTTAGTTTTTATTGGGGATGATTATTTCTTCATTGCTGATTTTAAAGAGACCATGAAAAGAGAGTTTGAGATGACAGATGTAGGTCTCTTAACATATTTTCTAAGTATAGAAGTAAAAAAAATTCATCATGGTATATTTATCTCTCAAGAAAAGTATGCAAATGAGATCTTGAAGAGATTCAGGATTCTTGAAAGAAAACCTACCCTAACACCAACAACCATAGGTCTAAAGTTGAACGAGAAAGATTGCAACAACAATGTGTATCTGAACTTGTTTAAGAGTTTGGTTGGAAGTTTAATATATTTAATAGAAACTAGGCTTGATATAATGCATAGTGTGAGTCTTATTTCTAGGTTTATGGAGATTCAAAGGGACACCCATTGGAAAAAAAGTAAAATAATCTTGAGGTATGTGAATAGCACCAAAGGATATGGCATTTTGTACACAACAACAAATGAGTTTGGGTTGGTTGGTTACACAAATAGTGATTGGGTAGGAAGTTTGGATGATAGGAAGAGTACATCAGGCTATGTGTTTCATTTGGGATTGAGAGTCATCTCATAGGATTTCAAGAGACAATCCATAGTTTCTCTATCTATAGCTAAGACTAAGCATATAGCAGCAAATGCACCAGCATGTCAAGCTATCAAACTATTTGACAGAGATTAATCTTGACAGATTTGAAAGAAGAACAAGAGGATGGAATAGCAATCTTTTGTGATAATGTTTCATCAATAGCGTTGATGAAAAATCCTATATTTCATAGAAGAAGCAAACACATTGAAATCAAGTATCATTTTATTAGAGAATTGATTTAGAATGGTGAAATTAAAATGACATTTTGCAGGTTTGAGCAGTAGCTAGTAGACATATTCACTAAGCCTTTGAACAAGGATAGTTTCAAGCACCTAAGGAGCAGATTGGGCATTGTTGATTTGAATCAAGACTATTCATGTTTCACCGACAGAGGACCAAGGGGGAGTGTTAGAAAATTAAATGTTCCTAAGCCTCTGCTCTCATGTTAGACCCCCTGTTTCACCTACCCGTTAGGAGCCCCCAATTTCAATGGCAATTTTTGGGATCTTCATCCTTGTAGCTCCTAACAACCCCTGTAGTTAATGCGGTAGAAATTTTTGAATTCCTAATTAATGGTGGTAGGTAATTTTGAATCTGAGAGGGAATGTTGAAAGATAAAAGGAATGAAGGAAGATTATTTTGTCAGTTGGAAAAGTTAGAAGAATTCCTGACCAACAACAATTTGAAGGGAGTGTTTTAATTTTTTTTTGTGTGATTCAGAGAAGTTAGTGTGAGCCCCTAGAAGCTCCTGAACAACAACTGTTTGTTTTGTGATTGAGCAGTGATTGCTCCTAAAGAGATTTGCGTAGCTCCTACTAGTAAGCTCCTGAAGTTATTTGTTTTTGGTTGAGCAACTAATGAAGCTCCCAACAAATTGTAGTTCATAGTTTAGAGTTTATTTCTTGAAGCTTTCTGTTTAATCTTTCATGTATTATTCATTTCCAATTTATTGAATACAAAAGGAAGTTGCATGTCTCCTTGTTTTGTTTGTTTATTCCTCATTTGTATTCCCCTGTTGTTTTAGGGAAACAGACCAACAACTCTGTGATTTCTGTGCATATAGAAAATTTGACATATTTCATCCAACGCTTGCATTCCAAAGCACGAGTTTGGTTTGTAACTATCCTTTATTTTTCGCTGAGTAATTTCTCCCGATTTAAAAAGAATTATTATCCTATTGGTTGGTTTCGGTTAATGTTTTAAACACATGCTTTTGCCTATAAGTTTTAATGTGTGTTTCTTCAATGCTCGTTCATTGTCAAATGCTCTCCCATTGGTTGCTATGTGATCTTGGCCGTTACTTTGGAATTTTCCATTATTATCTTTTTATGTTCCTAATCACTTGCACCACATAAGTATTAGTCGGTCATTTCTGCATTGCTTGTGGTTTGAGTGTTGTTCATGTGAGTTTGCCTTGGGTTCATTTACCGTTATCAATCCATTCATAAATACAAACTTAGTTAGTCATTGTCATAAGAAAATGTATTACATTCTGTCACCATAACGTAAGACTCTCTATAGCGTAGATTTGCTTCTTACTTAATACTGTGCTATTTCCTAAAGAATCGATGGTTGAATAATATAACTTTTCGCAATCAATTGTGATGATGTTGTTTAGTTTACAAATTGTATTTAGTTGTTTATTGATAACACATAGCTCCACTTAAACAAAAGCTTTCAATATTTAAACTTACGTGTCCTCTTTCTTTCTTTTCTAAGGGGTAATGTGAATCTTATAATAAAAGGCAATAAACAGTCTTCTTTCCACAAAATACATGTTTAATTTTATGCCTTAAGATTTGGCAATATTATAACATTCCCTTGAGTCTTCATGAGATTTAAAATAAAGAAAATTTCAAAATAAAGAAAAGTGGGCTGAGAATATTCCACCACTTTAAGTTAAACTTTTTCTTTGTTTTTTTAGTGATTCTCTAGAGAATAGTTACATTTATATATATTATTTTGAGTTTAAGTGGGTATTTTTAGAAAGAATAAAATAAACGTAATAAGGTTATTTTTGAATTATCATGGTAATTCATCTTTTTAGGGAAGTAAAGTATTATGTCTGAATTAATTTAATTAGCATATTTGCATTAGTAAATAAGGATAAAACATTAGGTAATCTAATTTAAATGTCTAGATTGAATGTTAGGTAATTTAATTAAAATGTTTTAGATTATATGATTCTGAGTAAATGATAGATGATGCAGGTGACTCACTGTGAGCTAACAGGTAAATAAATGTTGATTATTTTTATGATTATTTTAATTAATTTATAGGTGAAAATAAATTGTTTTATAATTCTTTATAGTTGATTAGTAAAACATCCAAGTAAATTAATAATTTAGATCAAAATAGAGAATGTCAATCAAATACTATCCTCACTTCAGGAGAATAAGTGTTTTATTTCTTGTATATCTACTTAATTTATTTTATCTGAATTTCATGAAAGGGAAACGATTGATGTAGATAGATCACATACTACCAACTTTGTATTGCAATTGGATTCCCTACACCATATGAATTCACTATGCCTCTTGAGGATCTTGGTGATTTGAGAGTGGGTGGATTGTATTTTAGATTATCCTCTTTTATGTTGTGTTACATGTTATAACTTTCTTAGTTAAAATCTTAATATGTTTTAATATCTTGTAGTTTCCCTATGTAATTGGTTATTTAGAGTAAATATTATTGCTTATGAACCAATGCGTAAAGGACCCAATTAAGTATATCATGTGACTAAGTTAATGAGTAATCTGAAATGTCAAAATAATGTCTCTTTTAAGTTGTTTGATTGATTGTTTATATTGAGTAATGTGTTTCATTGGCAAAAGTTGGAGTGAATATTGGAATTTGTTCAAAATGGAAGTAATGTCCTATTTAAGGAGTATTTATGTTGTAATTTTTTTTTTGATTGATTGCATGTAGTGTTGGATATGTGTTGATTTTTGAAAGTTTATTTTATTGTGTTAGTTTTTGGTAATGGAGATGTTTGTGGTGAATGTTCTATGTGGGAGTTCTTGAGCTAAGTAGTTATGAATGTCTTCTAGAGGCTGGGGGGAGTTTTTCTGCATGATGTGTTTTCTAACTATTTCATTTTGGGAATGATTGATTATGTCTTGGAGATGGGTACATGAGGGTCTTTAGCCATGCACTCTTTATTTTTATTACAATTTTGTTGAGAGTGAATGGTCCATTCCTTGCTCAGGTTATATACTTTTGTAGTTTTTCATTCTATGCATGATGGCTTTACCCTATTGATTTTGTTGGGTCTTCTTACTGCTAGTAGGGGGAGTGGCTCTCAATGGGGATCAGCACACAAAGTGGCAGTAGGGTAACCCATGCAGGATTTTCTTAACTCAACGATAACAATAAAATGAATTATGGGAATAGGTAGTTCACACTTTAATCAAGATAAGTGGATGCCTCTCCCATGCCTGTAGTGCTCGTTTAGGCTAAGGATGGATTGAAAAGGCCTGGTTGGCAAGAAAAACTTCCTTTTCCTCATAAAAGGAAGATTGGTTCCACATGTGTCACCTTATGGGGCCTATGACTAGTGAGAGACTATTGGGGTAACCATAGATGGGGGTCATCAACTAGTGAGAGAATGTCAAGGTAACCAAAAATTGGGGTTAGTGACTAGTGCTAGACTACCAAGGTAACCCATGTTAGGACCATGCGATGGCACTCTTCCTTTGTCAGGCTAGTATTCCATTGTTTGTTCTCTTCCCTTGGTGTGTGATGTCCTCTGGAAGTAATGTATGATCTTATGCGTTGTTTAAGTTATTGTAGTGTCAGTTATCCTCTATTTAGCCTTGTTATGTTAGTTTGTGGTCACCTAGTTGTGGTTGTTGTTGTGGGACTAGGTGCTATCTCCTAGCACGAGGAGGTGGACCTTAGGATTCCACATGGTCAGGTGGAATGTGCCTTGTACTCCATTGGGTTTTCCTTCATGATTTTTAGTGTGTGTGTCGACTACTCTTGGTGTTGTGGACTTTTGCACTTGGCCCTATTTGAGTGGATTATATTTCATGTACTTGTATTGAACTATAATTAGTTATTTCATGTATTATGTTTTAGATGTACCCTCCTCACATGTATGTGAGGAAGCAATGTTGTACTTGTTATAATACTGTAATTAATTATTGTACTCTCCCTCTTGTAATGAATAATATAAATGTTGTAATTTGTAGATGTTAGTAAATTGTAATAATCTTGAATGTTGTTATATTGATGACATGAAATGGATGCTCATATTGGTTGATCATATAATGTGATGAATTGTTGTTCTTGTTAGTTGAATATTGGGATTCATGTAGCATATTCAAGGAACCTTAGAGGACTTAGGTTAGAATGTGAGTTATTGTATCATGTGCAATCTTTACTATGTTACACTTGAAAAAAAAATTGTTCTATTTTCTAGTATAGTATTGTGTTGTCCTCTGGGGTTTTATGGAGGGGCATTACAATAGTTGGATATAAGAGAGAAAATCAATCTTACACTTCTATTTGTATCATCATTCTTCTATATTTCATATACTTATCTTTCTCATGTTGAGAATGATGCGAATAATTGGGGAATTTAGGCCTCTTCCATGTTGACAGAACTTTTTATTTTTTCTTCATCCCACTTTGATCTATTTGGGGCTGATGATAGTTCATACATACTATACTATATTTATATACCTACATCTATGAACAATTCTAACCCCAAATATTTGGACCCCCTTGTGATCTTTATTTTTTCATCTCTTCTCTTCTCGATGTTGTGGACTCTATATTTTGTTTCTCATGTGATAACATCACACAGATACATCTCGCTATGTATTTGTGTCTTAATATCTATTTGTTTTTCTCTTATCCTTATAATTATATGTGTTCCTTTGCATATATAAAATTTAATTCTAAGAGGGGGCTATCATATCGTCTTATTTAAAAAAAAATAACTCAAAAAATGTCTTAATTTCTTATGTCTCATCATCTAGCTTGGGGGCAACCTGATAGGACCTATCCTTTTTTTTGTTATTATCCTACAACATAGTTTGTAGCAGCCATAAAGCTATCTTCTTGTCAGATGGTCTTTGGCCTTGCTAACCATACCTATTAGCATCATATTTTACCTGATCAAATTATGTCATGTCTATGAAATTTATCATGTATATTTTCACTCTTTTCCTAACATATTTATCTACAAATAATATGTTTGTGGTGAAATTACAATCAAATTTGAAGGATGGAATACTTCTATCATCTTCATGTCCTAGATTTTCTTCTCTATCGAATATATTGGATTGAAGACTTGTGTCCTCTTTGTCCTAGGTATATTCTCTTCAACATCTTTCTATTTTATCTTACACATGTTTAGAATACATATGCTTGCTAAAGTGGGGGGAAAATTTAATGTTGTAAAATTACACCCCACAAATTTCACATTATATAACCTTCCCTTTAGCCTAATGAAAGACAATAATGCAAATTCACCTTTTATTTACCTTTAATTCCACCCTTAAACCTTATGTTTTAGGTATTCAAGTTATTTTTTGTCACGTACATTTTTGTAATGCATAGACGTCTATGCATTGTCCAAATTTCTCAAAAATATTCCCAAATCTATGGTAGATACAATAAAAAATGGCCTTTTAAATGTTATTCTTTCATTCAAACTCACATTATCTCATTCTACAATATGATTCTTCCAATATTTGACTCTAGCTCTCAATTTCTCACTCTTAATTTCTCTTCTAAATCATTATTCTTACAATTTCTTGGCTTCTACATTGACATATTTTCTCTCTCAACTTATCTAGAGTGTTACATTCTCTCCTTCGATATTGTTACCTTGCTTGAGGAGAGTTATCTTCACTCTTTCTGTTAGATTATCACATTTATATCAATATTATATTGATATTCTAGTTTGTCTACTTTCTCTATCTTGTCAATCTATTTTGTCTATTGTCTATCATTTTGTCTATTTATCTATTTGGCTATCCATGGAGATTTAAACACCAAAATGAGGATTCAACTAAGACAAGCCTCAAAACAACCCAATATTTTTCCTTGTTTCTATGTGTGTAGATTATTCATTTGGAGAGTTATAGGAGGCTACATAGCATAGGACCTCTCGTAATTTTTTTTTTCTATTATAAATTTTCATCTCATTTCATTTAGTTTAAATTATTTCCTATTAGTTTAATTCTTGCTATTATTTCTATTATTTTTATCATTCTATTAATTTAGTAAAACATTCATATTTTAGTTCCCTAATAGATAGTAGGATTTGGGTGTTTTTGTGAGCATGTTCTTCTCTCGATCTGTACAAGACCACAACCTATCGTGGTGACGTCCATGCACCATGTTTTCATCCTTGTCCAAGAGCTAGCCAAATTTCTATAGAGACCTTTGAAGTCTTCTCTTTTGGTCTCTAAAGTCCCTTTTCCAAAAATTATCCTAAAATATAAGATATAGTCAAAAATCCCTTTCTCCTTCCATCTTTGTCACTTGATAATTTCCTTTGAGGTAGATGAGGAGCGTTTCCTCCCTATATACTCTTCTTTTTCCTATAGATTCGGGAGTACTAAATCTCCTTTACAATTCACTAAAAAATTAGTCAAAATTTTTAACATAAACCACATGATAGCTAATTTCTCACTGAGGTGATTTTTAAAATTATAAAAAGAGTTAACATTTTTATGGGAGCACTCTAGAAACTATGTTATGTTTTCTAAAAAAAATAGGACCTCTTTATGTGGTACTCATTTTTGAAACCTGTTGATGGTGCCAAGTTGACCCATAACATGCAAGTAAGAAAAAAGTGAAATATCTCACCTCTCCTCAAAAAGACAATCAACAATCAAATTGATCACCTCCCAAGGTCTTTGATGTTGGTTCACAATGCTATTGTTTCAGGAAATGTTCAAGGGGTCTAATGGTGTTGAGCTTCTGGATTGTTCTAAGACCAGACATAAATTTAAACCTACTTTAATAAGGGTCTTTAAAGAAATAGAAAAAGATAAATCAAAGCTTGCAAACTAAAGAGAATGTTAATTCATCCAATTTAATTAGATTTGTTACCTTTCAAGGAATTCCTAACTAAAAATGTGGAACAAAATTAACTTGTGATTAACACATAGTTTCATTCATTCACAATGCTAATTTCAATAGTAGATTGTAAAAAACCATTCAAACAAAACATAAAATAAAATTTCATTCCTTGAAAGCTTTTCAAATCAAATGACTAACCCAAGATAAATACCATTCAAGAAAAAAATATGAACTAGATTTAAATTTGGTTGCTCCTACTATTGGTGAAACACATAAGCAACATTTACAAATATGGCACAATCACCAGTGCACAAAAAACCTGTCTTTAGATTATCTCCATCTACACTAAGAAAAATTGAAAGATACATCACTAACTTCTACTCTCGAGTTTCTCTACCCTCTAATACTAACTAAGAAGACAAAAAGAAGATCCCATTACAAAGAAATAGGATGCATTTCTGTCTCCTCTATCTTTCAGAAAATTCCTACTCTTGAAAATTTGTATCTCTCTCTGTCCTTACTCTTCTTTTTTTACTCTGAACTAGACCACCCATTACAAAGAGGAAAAAGTGCTAGATATATAGAATGTGCCAAAAGAATGTGTTGGCCCCCATTTTTTGGGTTTACAAAATCAGTCAGTTGTAGAAGGATCGATCCTCAAATCTTTTGGAATAAAGTTCATGTTGCATTCAATGTGCATCCCCTGTGTCCATGTCAGTGAGAGATCACTCCAGGGATGGCCCTTTAGATCTTTTGCAATCATCGCATTAACTTCTGGCCTCTGTGTCCACCCTCAAACTTCCTTCAGATCTACCGTGAATGTCTTTTAGTACTACATTAATGCTGATCTACCTTTGCTAGTAGACATCACAACTATCATTGTGACTCGTAGCTCCCTTCTTCCCTTTAGCTTCCTTTTTCTCTAGATCTTCTTGTGAGTTGACCTCTTCGAGAAGAAACATCAAACCTTCATGTAAGATCCTCACACCATTTCTCATCGAGCTGATTGATCACCTTTGATCTCAAGGTAGATCCATGTCGTTTATGCTCTGTTGATCTTCCTCACAGGACAGTCACACGGTCAAACTTCCAACGGTTCATCTTTAGCCTCCTCTAATTGGTTGAACACATGCCACGTAGGATCCTCAGGTAGTAAAAGTTATTCAAACTAAATTGCATGTTGGTGAGACACTAGTTGTGTCTCCCCAATGTAATTCTACTCTAAAACAATGATCCACATAGCTTACAACTGTCAACAAGAGTTCCCATTGAGCTGCAAGGGTCATACTGATATCCCAAAACCATCGACAAGACTATCATTGTTAGCTAGACATCACAATGAGCCCTTAAGAGTTATACCACTATGTTCCTATTGGAAAAACATCTACATTCAACAAGCCATCATTCAATCGGCAGGAGGTCATAGCAGGTTCTTATTAGTCACATTAAAGAGTTAAAACAATCAGCAAGACTCTTCAGTTGGAAAGACCTCATACCACAATATCATCCCATCGGTGAGACAAACATTAGTTAGGAAGAAATCACCCTGAAACTGCCATGTTTTGGTGAGACTCCACTTGGTCGGTAGGATATCTCCCCGAGCCACTGTTCTTTCAGTGAGACCTCACCCTGAGCTCAAACCTTTTGGTGAGACTTCACTTGTTTGGCAAGACATCATACGAGGCCCCCTTCTATCGGTGAGACTACGATCATTCGGCCAGACACCATAGCGATGCCACCCCCTTTTTGTAAGACTCCCACCAGTTGGCAAGACTTCTCTCCAAAATCAAAACATTATATCGAAGGTACCATCCTTCAGCGAGACCTTACCCCTTCAGCCAGACATTACAGTGAATGAAAACCCTTCTTCCTGAGCCCAGGCCTTGTGAACAATAGTTGGTGAGACTTCATCTATCGGTAGGACCTTTCACCGAAGCCATACCCTTTTGGTGAGACTTCCTTCTGTCGGCAGGACCTCACACTAAATGCAAACCACTCTCCCCCAACACTAACCTTGTGAATAACCATCAACGAGAGGTCTTCAGTTGGAGAGAGATAAAAAAATTTGTGGCAACCAAAATTTATCAGCGAACTGAGGATTTCAAATGAATACAACACAACAGCCAGTTGGAAAGAGATTTGGAGAGTCTCATCGACTTTGTTCCTTGAAGTGTTTTATGCCAAATCTGATTGAGGAATGCTTTCCAACTGACTTCCTTGGGAAATAGCATCAGATGTATTATCTAATCTTGCAAAATAATGCCTCCATTAGTCCTTAAAGTATGAAAAATACATCATTCTTCATCATTTTTATCATTTCATCAATTTTAGCAAAAAAGAAATGCAACCCTAGCTGAAGTAGAACCAAATTTGATAGAACAAGAGATCAACCTAGGAGGAAAACAAAAGGACTCCATAGACCCAAAACAAACAACCAAAGATGATGAAAAAAAAGAGAAAAAGGGGACCCATTTTGTTCCAAAATAAAATGGGGTGGTTATCCAAGGCATAACAAATGGTTACTTAGATGGGAAAATGGTTTAACAATTTTCAAGAAATTGAAGGATTTAGCTACCCAGAACTCATGGTTTATGAACATCACAACTCTAGTTGGATCACTTTCAACAAGCAAGGTTGAGCTAGAATCTCAAATGTAAATCAACACTAGCTAACCTGAATCTATGTGTGTGCTTGATGGTGTATCACACTTTTATAAAGTTTTCCACATATTTTGAACAACAATGTGCAAGATTTGAACTATGTGATTTGATTCCTTTTAGCTATTGTGTAATGATATCCTGAGCATTACTTCGCTGCTAGTCAGACATCCATAGCCCTGATGGAGATACCTCTAGTTTTCTCATAGCATTACTCTACTACCAGCCAGGCATCCATAGCCCTAGTAGAGATATTGGAATCACCCATTCATATTGAGTCCTCTTTTCTTTTAGCTAGTTCTTTTTTTTTCTTTTTCTCTTTTGGAGTTTCAGATATTTCATTCAATTTTTTTCAATATGTCAGATGTCTGACATCTGTTCTGGGTTGAAAACTACCATGGAACTCATAACAACATCTGGGAATCATATTTTTCACTCAAATCTTACAACATTATTGCCCTAGGACAAATATACCATTACAAAAGGAGATACTTTTGATAAATTGTGATAGATTTAGAGGTAGCTAATGAAGGTTGTTTACTTTGCAACTTGTTTTTAAGACTTTCCACAACTCTTATTGAAAATGGGCATAAAACAACAAATTTAGGACAAAATCACCCAATCAGAAAACCTGAAAAATACCTAAACCAAGTTCTCTCCTAGTAACCAAGGTATACATTAGATAATAACCCATTATTTCAAGATGGAAAAAAATAGAGAAATCCTAGGGAATAGAACAAGACAGACACCAAACAACAAAGGAAATGAAAGGGCAGAAAGAAAGAACAAAGAAAAAACAATAAGAATACTTACAAGAAGAAACACAGAAACTATACAAGTAGAACAACAAATTACTTACATATGCACAACCTAGCAGAATACCAAACTTTATGATTCAAAATAATGTTTAAGAAACTATCCATTGATAGGCAATGGAACAGGTTCTCCCGTTAAACTATTTAGCCAGAAAGCGTTTTCTCCTAGGATCTCAACAATTTGATAGGGGCCTAACTAGAGCTTATCAAATTTTTGGTGACTACCCTTATTTTCATTAGCATTATCCCATAGCAGCAAGGGGTCTGATATTCTGAAAGCCTTGATTTTGGCTCTTTTGTCAAACCAACGTTTGAAAACAACTTGGTGTCTAAAGAATTGCTGCAAGGTAGCATCTCTCTGCTCTTCTATTTTTTACAAGACAACTAGTCTTACTTCAATCCTATCATCATTAGAGTAAAAATTTTGCATGAACTTAAGGATAGGTATTTGCAAGTGAATAGGGAACATAGGCTCTTAGCCATACACTAGCTTAAACAGTGAAGTCTTTAAAGCAGCCTTGATCCTAGTTCTATTTTCCCATAACATAAGCTAGGTATGTCAGGCCCTTGGATTGTTCTCTAATAGTATTTTAATTACCCCTAAGAGATTATTATTAGTTGACTCTGCAACTCCATTTCCTTATGGGTAATAGTTTGAAGAATACTTTAAAACAATTTTATGATCATAAGCCTATGAAATTAATTCAACAGAAGAAAACGAAGAGCCATTATCATAGACCAATGTGAAGGGTACTCCAAACCTGGTTGTGATGTAGTCGGTGAGGAACTTGATTACTACCTCCATTGTCCTACTCTTGCAAGGTATAGCCTCTATCCATCTAGTGCAGTAATCCATGGTAGTCAAAATAAATTTGTGTCCTACAGAATAATTTGGGTTAATTACCCCAATAAAATCTAGTGCCCATTGGGAAAATGGCCTTACCTTGTAAACAGGTTGCAATGGCATGGCTGAATGGCATTCTTTTGATGTAGAAATTTGGCATATGTGACATGTTCTTACATGTTGATGGGAATCTTTGAACAAACACAACTAGTAATAACCAGATATGAGGATCTGATGTGCTAACTAATCCGCAGAACCATGACCTGTGCCATGTTTCCCATGGAATTCAGTAATTACATGCTTAGCCTCTTGCTGATCAAGGCATCGTAGGTACACTCCCTTGAAATTATTCATGTAAAGAAATCCTCCTTTGAACATATAATGGGAGCCTTTCATTCTCAGTGCTCTCCTCTGAGTCGTATTCATTCCTTCTGGGCACCGATTATTGACCATGAAATAGATGATATCAGAATACCAAGGGTCGTTGGAAAAGGACTAAGTTGTGTATTGCTGAAAGAGAATGTTCTCACCAGCATCTGCTATGGATTTAGATAGGCCTAGAACTTAAAAAAATTTCATAGGGCGAATCCCCATATCAAACTCTTGTAAAATAGAAATCCATTTCCCCCTTCATTCTGCCAACTCGCTCTAATGAGTAGGGAGTTCACTGCAGCATCAAGAACTACAACAATAATTTGGCTTTAGAGAATGTAATGCCTGAAATTCTTGACAACTCTAACCAATGCAAAATATTTTTTTTCAAGGGGTGGGTACTTGACTTAAGCATTCTTAAATGGAGAACCCATGAAGGCGATTGGCCTCTCATCTCCCTTCGCTCTTTGTTGAGCTAGGATAGTTGTGCACGAGTGTTCAAAAGAAAAAGAATAAATATAAAATGGCTTCAAGTAGTCAGGGCTGGTGAGGACTAGCACTTCTAAAATGAATTTTTTGGCTTGAGAAAAGGTAGCCTTTGCCTCATTTCTCCATTCTATTTTGGAATCTTTCTTCATCATTTCATTTAGTGGCTTAACAATTTCTACAAAACCTATGATAAACTTTCTCACAAAGTTGATCTTTCCAAAGAAAGATCTCATCTCCTTCTTACTTCCTAGCCTAGTTATCTTTAGAATAGACTCAACTCCGTCTGGATCGATTGTTATTCCTCTTTCTAATATTATATGTCCCAAAAGTTTCCCTTCAGAAACTTTGAACACACACTTTTTAGGATTCAGGGAGACACCATACTGGATACATCTTTCAAGAACTTTAGCCAAGTCTACAACATGATTTAGTCTATAGAAAATACTATTAGCTCATCCATGTAAATGATGACGCATTTTCCAATCAGATCTTTGAATGCTATGTCCATGGCACGCTAAAAAGTTGCTCTAGCATTTATTAAACCAAATGGCATCCTTTTGTAAGAAAATGTTCCCCACTTAGTAGTGAAGGTTGCCTTCATTCTATCTTCATAATTAAAAATCATTTGATTGCATCCAGAATAACCATCTAGGAATGATATCATATGAGATCCATTAATAGTTTACAAGACCTCATCCAGAGAAGGAAGTGGGTTTTTGTCCTTTTCTGAAGCTCTATTTAGATTCCTGAAATCTACGCATAGCCTAATCTCTCCATTTTTCTTACAGACTAGAACCAAGTTAGCCACCCATGTTGAATTTCGTACAAGGAAGATTATTCTTGCAGAAAGCAATTTCTGAACTTCCTTAAAGATCAATGGTTCAATCAGGGCATTGGCAGAATGTTGTTACTATTGAAATGGTTTAGCTTCAGGCCTTAAAGGAATAGTATGAGTCATTACAGAAGCATCAAATGTTTTTAGATCTTCATACCCCCAAGCTATTGCAGCAATATCCTTTTTTAATGCTCTCAGTATATCCTTTCTAATTGCTTCAGGACAGGCTTTCCCTATGTAAACATTTCTTTCAGGGCTTGAATTAGCTAGGTTAATAGTTTCATATTTACCTCATTTATCTTCAGTTGATATCCTTTCCCGAGCCCTTGGGTCTGAATCAAAAATTCTTTCTAAGGACACCATTCCCTTAGAAATGCTATTACTTTTTAAATTAAGGACCCCCTTTGTATCACATTCTTTGAGGTTCTAGTCTCCTTGATCTCTGTAGGACTCATCAATGATTTGTCCTTCAAAATCATCTGAACTTGCTAGAAAAGCAAGGATATGTTGATCATCGTTGAAGACTTGAAAGTTCCTAACATTATTAGGAACAACCAGGGTGGATATCAATTCTACTCAGAATCTCTTAAGCTTGGATCCTTGCATGGTTTCCAGGGTACTTAAGGAAACAACTAATGAATCAACTATTTGATTCTCCTCTCTAGGGATTAAGCTAATCCCAAAAGCATCAAAGTCTTCAATTAGGTTCCATACTCGATTTCTATAAACTACCAACCTTTTATTGTGACATGTGTATTGGTTGCGCACTTGCTTGATAACTACTTCTAAATCTCCTTTAACCATCAAGGTAATAACTTTCTTCTTATGTGTGAACATTAGTCTCTGAGCTAATGCTTCATATCCTACTATGTTGTTAGTGCATCTAAACTGTAACATGTAAGAAGAAAATAAAGTTTTCCCTTTTGGGCTGGTTAATTCAATCCCAACACCACAACCTATTTTGGATTTGGATCCATCAAACATGAGGATCCATAGTTGATCATGAGTTGGGGTTGATCCATTTGAGGTTATTGTGGGAGTTTGGATAGGATGATCCATAGGTGGGGCCACTTGATCTTTTGTATCAAATATTGGGAAAGGGTGTTCAATAGGTTCCTCAGGTGCAATTTATGATTCCTGCTCAAAGATATCATGTAATCTAAGGCTATCCTTCTAACAGTCACTTGTATCTTCGATTAATCCCTTTTGGTATACTTGTGAGTACAAGGGTATGAGACAAACCTTGGGATTGTTCTTCGTGACTATGTTGGTCTGGTATTGTGACCAGGATAATGTCAATTTGAGGAGGGACTTCCTTTGAAGGTATATTATCCCTGGTTAACATTATTGCACTTTTGGATTCAAATGAGAAGTGATCTAAAACAGTCTCAAGGTGACTTAGGCTAGTTTCCTCAATTTTGGAAACATGTTTAAAAATGCTCATACAGGGTTGGCAAGTCAATTTCAAATGATTTTGGTAATGTACCCTACACCAATTAGGGAGTAGAAGACTCTACAAATCGATATCTTCCCCCAAAACTAGCTGATCCTATTGCAGCTTCCTGACCAAGGCCTATTGATTTTCATTAATCATGGGATCAAAGAATTTTTGTATTGACAAATCTTTAGAATCATGAATCGAAAAGGATAAAATTTCTTCTCTTTTATAAACCCCTATCTTGGTTTCAAAATAGGCTACCTCATTGGGATAGTCATATTCAATGATGATATGCCTGAGGTGAGGTTCACTTTCAATCCTAATCTACATAGGAATTCCCCTCCATGGTAGCCACATATGTAAAAAGTTGAGGGAGAGATATCCCCCTTTACTTTTCATTAAATATCTACTCAATAGCATACCATAAGTCTTGGGAATGTCTGCTACTTGAACATCTATATTGGTTTGAATCCTAAGGTTAGACCTTACTTGCACATGAATATTTCTATATTCTCCAACTACTTTAACCTCTATTTTGTCAAGTTGGATGACCTTCTTGTTTGTTTGGACAGGGTTCAATCCTAATTTCTTGCATATAGAAAATGGCATAACATTTCCAGAAGCCCCTAAATCTAGCAAAAAATTATGTATATTCTTCCCACAAATTCTCAAACTCAAAAGAAATGGTGGGGTACCTACCTTGTTTTTGTACAAAGCTGTGTTCATGTCTGCAACGGGTGCCACCTTGGTTTTACCTTTTGATTTATTAGCTTCTTCTAAAGCTTTCAACACTATCTCTTGTTGAGCAGGGCACCACTTTAGGGTGTCAAAGTATGATAAAAAGGTTTTTTGTTTCTGCATCTCATAAACAATATCAAATTCTATGTTATAGCTTGCATTACTTTTGACAACACCAGGTGAGTTACCTTTTTTATGGAATTCAGGTGGACCTTTTGGTGGAGGAGGGTTAATATCAACATTTTAATTCAAAGGCACCATGTGATTAGGTGGTGCTAATGTAGTGAACATACCCTTATTCTAATTTCTTAGGAAGTGTCCCCCCTTTGTCTGAAAGACTTGGGAATCATACATATCTTCCTCTGGTTCATTCTCATTTTGCATTGGGAATGAAGGTTCTTCCTCAAAGAGGTTGTAAGTCATTGTTGTATCCACTGAGCCACCTTCTCTATTTGAATTCCCTTGGAGTGTTAGGGCATTTTCCTATGCCATCTTCACGACTTTCTCCATTTCAGGGTAGCTTACCTTAGAATGAGTTGTAGTATCATGCAACCTGCACCAATTAGTCATAAAATTAAGGTCAGCCACATTTGTAGTATGTGACTTGTCCTCATTAGTTTGATAATTGTGGGAAACTCCACCATTATTTGGACCTGTATTCCATTTTTGGTTGTTATTTAGCCTATGGTTATATCCTCTATTTTGATTTTGATAGCCTTGGTTAGGGGATTTTTGGCCTTGATAACCCCTTTGGCTGTGATTTTTGATATTCTAATAATAACCCTAATTGCTACTATCTGATTAGGGTAATTACCTTGATTTTGACAAGGGTTCAATCTAAGCTAAGCCATGTTATTTGTGACTTGAGATAGAGTTTTCTTTAAGGTCTCCACCTCATTTGTGAGTTGAACTATCTTTTCACTTTCAACATTCTTAGAAATAGGTGGTTGTCCTACAAGATTTGGCATTCTAGCTTGGTTGTGATGACCATGCGGACTATGATGAGCCTATGATTGTTGAAAGAAGTTAGGAGCTCCATTAGCAAGGAATGGAATAGGAGATTGAGTCTCCAACATAGACATAGGTCCATAATGCGAAGGAGACATTCTTGGGATGGTATTGAATAAAGGGGTTCGACTAGGCATCTGATACCCCATAGAAGGAAAACCTCCTCCCAAACTTCCTTGTTGAGAGCTAATCTGTTGTTGTAGTTTGATGGCTAGATGATAAAATTAAGAATCAACATCTGATGGCTGATAAGTCCTTTGTAGGAATAAGCCAAGGAAAGGGTCTATAACTCTAAAGTATTCTTGGATGGCACTATTCTCAACAACTAGATAAGGGTTTTGTAGTCTCCTATACATTCATTAAAACCTGGTATTAAACAAGGGAAAGGATTCACATGGTTCCTTCCTAATGGTAGAAAATTGGTGGAATAAAATGGCTGGATCCACATAAACTCTAAACTAATTGATGAAAGCATTCTCTAGGTCTATCCAACTCAGAATAGAACCTTGCGGGAGATTTAGGTACCAATTGTATGCCATATCCCCTAAGGAATAAGGGAACAGTCTACAAACTACATCATGGTGAGCTATTTGGGCTTTGGTACGAGTGTCCTTAAAAGCTTGTATGTGCTCTTAAGCACTCCTTGATTTTCCATGAATGTATTTGGGATAGAATTTAGTAGGATTCTTAGGAAAATAATGAAAGACTCCAAGAATAGTCCCCAATGGAGAGGGATTATTCTAAAAAAATGCCATTGGTGGTGGTGGTGGTGGTTGAGCCAGTTGTTGGATGGGTTGAAAGGGATTTGGTGGTGGACTAATAGGTATCCACTAGGGTATTGGTGAAAATCCTAGTGGAGTGAGTGGAGCTAACAAGGGTGGTATGATGGTTTCCCTAGTCTTGTGAATCTTGTGTCTTATTGGGGTCTTCAGTTCTATTAGAGGTGGTGGATTTTTAGTTGATCGAAGAACTCTCTAGGACCTTTGTTTGGAGAAAAACCCAGTATTATCTAGCTCGCTCTTCTAGGCCCTCCTAGATCCAGTTCTGTTGATGTTGCCAAGATGACCCACAACATATAGGTAAGATAAAAGTGAAATATCTCCTCTCCCAAAAAAGAAAATCAATAATCAAATTGATCACCTCCCAAGGTCTTCGATGTTGGTTCACAACATTTCTATTTCATGAAGTGGTCAATATGGCTATAATGTTCAAGGGGTCTGTTGGTGTTGAGCTTCTGGATTGTTCTAAGACCAAACATAACTTTAAACTTGCTTTAACCAGGGTTTTTAAAAAAATAGAAAAAGATAAATCAAAGCTTGCAAACTAAAGAGAATATTAATTTATCTAACTTAATCAGACTTGTTACCTTTCAAGGAACTCCTAACTAAAAATACGGAACAAAATTAACATGTGATTAAGACACAGTTTCATTCATTCATAGTGCTAATTTTAACAATAGATTGTAAATCACCATTCAAAGAAAACATAAAATAAAATTTCATTCCTTGAAAGCTTTTCAAATCAAATGATTAACCAAAGATAAATACCATTTAGGAACACAATATGAAGTAGATTTAAATTTGGTTTCTCCTACTATTGGTGAAATAGATAAGCAACATTTACAAATATGGCACAATCACCAATGTACAAAAAAGCTATGTCTTCAGATTATCTCCATCTACACTAAGAAAACTTGAAAGATACATCACTTCCTTCTACTCTCAATTTCCTCTACCTTCTAATCCTAACTAAGAAGACAAAAATAAGATCCCATTACAAAGAAACATGATGCAGTTTTGTCTCCTCTATCTTTCAAAAAAATCCTACTCTTGAAAATTTGTATCTCTCTTTGTCCTTGCTCCTCGTCCTTCTGTCTCTTTTTTTAAAATCTGAACTAGATCTCCCGTTACAAAGAGAAAAAAGTTTCAGATATATGAAATGTGCTAAAAGAATGTGTTGGCCCCTATTTTTTGGGTTTACAAAATCAGTTGGTTGCAAAAGGGTCGGTCCTTATATTTTTTGGAATAAAGTTAATGCTACATTCAATGTGCATCCCTGGTGTCCATGTTGGTGAGAGATCGCCTAGGGATGGCCTTTCAAATCTTTTGCAACCATCACATTAACTTCTAGCCTCGATGTCCACCCTCAAACTTCCTTCAGAGCTACCTTGAATGTCCTAGAGCACTAGATTAATGTCGATCTACTTTTTCCAGTAGACATCACAATTGTCATTGTGACTCATAGCTCCCTTCTTCCCTTTAGCTTCCTTTTTCTTTGGATCTTCCTATGAGTTGACCTCTTCAAGAAGCAACATCCGACCTTCATGTCAAATCCTCACACCATTTTTTATCAAGCTGATTGATCACCTTTGATCTTAGGGTAGATCCATGTCATTTATGCTTTGTTGATCTTCCTCATAGGACAGTCACATGGTCAAATTTTCAATGGTTCATATTCAGCCTCCTCTGATTGGTTGAACACATACCACATAGGATCCTCAGGTAGTTAGATTTATTCAAACAAAATTGCACATCGGTGAGACACTAGCCATGTCTCCCCAATGCGATTATGCTCAACAACAGTGATCAAAATAGCTTACAACCATCAACAAGAGTTCACATCGAGCTGGAAGGGTAATATCAATGTCCCAAAACCATCAGCAAGACTATCACTATCGGCCAGACATCATAGTGAGCCCTTAAGATTTATACCACTCTGTTCCCATTGGCAAAACATCTGCATTCGACAAGACATCATTCAGTTGGCAGGAGGTCATAATGGGTTCCCATTAGTCACACCGAAGAGTTAAAACAATTGGTAGACTCTTGAGTTGGGAAGACCTCATACCGCAATATCCTCCCATCAGCGTGACAAACATTAGTCAGGAAGACATCACCCTGAAGCCCCCATGTTTTGGCGAGACTCCACTTGGTTGGAAAGATATCTCCCTGAGCCATTGTTCTTTCAGTGAGACCTCACCTAGGGCTCAAACCTTTTGGTGAGACTTCACTTGTTTGGTAGGACATCATACCAAGCCCCCTTTTGTTGTTGATACTACAATCATTCAACCAAACACCATAGCGATGCCACCCCCTTTCGGAAAGACTCCCACCAGTGGGCAAGACTTCTCTCCAAACTCAAAACATTATACCAAAGGAACCATCCTTCGGCGAGACCTTACCCCTTTAGCCAGACATTACAACAAACAAAAACCCTTCTCCTTGAGCCTAGGCCTTGTAAAAAATAGTTGGTGAGACTTCATTTTTTAGTAGGACCTTTCACCAAAGCCATACCCTTTTGGTGAGACTTTCTTCTGTCGGCAGGACCTCACACTGAATGCAAACCACTCTCCTCGATGCTAACCTTGTGAATAACCGTCAGTGAGAGGTCCTCAGTTGGAGAGAGATATGAAACTTCATGGCAACCAAAATGTCTCAGCGAACCGAGGATTTCAAATGAACACAACACAACTACCAGTCGATAAGACATTTGGAGAGTCTCACTGACTTTGTTCCTTGAAGAGTCTTATGCCAGATCCAATTGAGGCATGCCTTCCAACTGACTTCCTTGAGAAATAGCATCAAATGTATGATATAATACTGCAAAATAATGCCTCCATTAGTCCTCAAAGTATATAAAATACATCATTCTTCATCATTTTTGTCATTTCATCAATTTTAGCAAAAAAGAAACCCAACCCTGGCTGAAGCAGAACCAAATTTGACAGAACAAGAGATAGACCTAAGAGGAAAAAAAAGGACTCCATAGACCCAAAACAAGCAACCAAATACAAAGAAAACAAAAGAGAAAAGGGGGACCCATGTTGCTCCAAAATAAAATGGGGTGGTTATGCAAGGCATAAAAAAACCCTTAATCATTACCATTTTTAAAAATAAGTAGTTTAGAAAGTAGATTTAAAGCACTATAACTTTAGTTCTTGTTGCATCTTCAAATTTTGAGCATAACTATCTTCATTTTATCCTCAAGTATCAGAATTTTCTTATTTGAAAATACAACGTGACATCTTAAGATATACTTTTTATGCCACAAATTGGTGCACTTACCCAAAACTATATTTCTTCACTTTGATTAGTAATATTTTTCTCCCAATATCTACAATACTATTTTTATATTCTCTAAATATTCTTCATTATTATTACTAAAATTTAAAATATAATAGATCCTAATCATCAAAAACTATTTCATATCTACCAAAAATATAGAAATGTTAACACTAGTTTCTTTTCCACTTTCCTCATCAATAATTCACATTTCTATCAATATCCATTTGAATTATTGCATACCCTATACAATCATGTATTTTAGGAGTGTGTAAATATCACTAAATTTTCTAATTATCTTTGTTAAAAAATATCCAAACCATGGAATATTATTGCCTATATTCATTCACTTTGAACTGTACAATTTTGGGTGTGGAATGCTATAGCTCTCTTGCTCAATTAGGGTTTTTCACCTAAATGAAAGAGAAAGATTGCACATAAAATATAGGTGGTTCACTCAAAATAATTCAATTACAATAAAAATAAGCCTAGATTCAATTATCTAAATACAAAAAATTGATAAAGTGTATTGATTATTTATGCAAAACCTAAGAAATGCAAAGTATTTAAAAACATACCGTGATATGTAGAAATGAACTAAAAACATGCAAGAATGAAAAAAAAACTTAATGAAACTGAATGGAGTGCACATGGAGATAGAATGTTGATGTTGGAAGGTTCTCAAATATTTTAGAAATCATTGTTGATGACCACTGGTACTCATTCACCATAGATGGAAAATTAGTCCGTCTTCTGGTAAACTCTATTGAAATAGGTTTTGAGGTGTCAGGAACTGAAAACCTTAAAAATCACTTTATCCAACCTGGTAGTGGGACTCATTCACCATATATGGCGAATCAATCCACCTATAGAAATCTAAAAATTCTCAAGTCAACTCTGTGGGTCCATATTTGTACTTGTTTCTTTGTCGGGTTGACAGATCCAAATCTATATAAAATGGGTTGAATGATGTCTACAAGCTTTAATTAGGTATTTGTTGACTTGAATAGCTTTGATGACTTGTTGGCCACTTTTCGACACATATCTCTTTGAAAAATATTCCTACAAGACCTACAAACACACATGTAAAGAGGGGGAAAGTGGTTAAGGGTTAGAGTATAGGGGTTTTCCTTGGTCAAACCCCACTTTTGTAATCAAACCCTTGATAAAGAAATGAAATAAGAAACAAATGATGAAAAAATAACATGCAAGTGTCATAAACTCACCAAAACCTTTTTTTTGAAGTCTGAAGATATTTCAGTGGTTAATCCAAGATGCTTGATTCAATGATGCTATGATGCTTGAATGCAATAATGAGATGATTGAATAGATAAATGAGTGAATTAGTGAACTAGGTGATTGGGGGTTAAAATGGATAGAAAAACACTTATTTATACAAACTTATGCCCTAATTTCCTAAAAATACAACATCATAGGCGGACCTAAGGTTTTAATGAATAAAAACTCAAAATAAACTTGAATTTATTTTGAATTTTGTTCGAAGAGGGACTCATTCACCACCCATGGAAAATGGGTCCCACTCAAGGCATACAAGTGGGTGTTGGAGATTAAGTTTCCTTTAATGATATTTTTTAGGTTTATATTCAAAAACACACTTAATTAAGGCCTATAAGAGCATAAAGGGGTCAAATAAAACATAAGAAAGGTGTAATTAGTGGTGACAAGCCTAGAAAAGCATGAAAGTTTGTTACAAGACTTTAAAACACTTTGAAATAAGACTTGATAAGGGATAAAAATTAATATTTAGATGAATTATAATAAGAGTCTATAAGAGTGTAGAAATGTATTACAACACTTCACAACATCTTCACAAGATGTCATAAAGTCTTAATAATTTGAATAGTCAAGACTTAATGTGAATGTATAAGTTGCATTGTGACATTGAATCTAAGAAAAATAGGCCAAGCATCATAGGAAAAATACCTAAATGATCATAAAAAAATATGCAAATATTCATTTTTTTATGGTACATTTATCCCCCACTTTATTGAGAGGATGAAATTGCTTCAAAATCATGTGCACTAAAGTAGCCATGCATATTGAGAGGGATCCAAATCCACTTATGCTAGCAAGATGAGACAAGAACGATCAAGAGTGATGATCAAGCCCCCAAGATGAAGATCCCATGGAAAACTAAGCACAAGAATAGAGGAACACACATATGAAAGAGAAAAAGAAAAAGAAGAGGAAAAAGGAAAAGTCAGATCAAGCTTTAATCATTTGTCCAGTTAGTTGTGGATCAAATCTAGGATGCTTGTCTGAAAAATAAAATGCATACTTACTCTAGGGTGACATAACTCATGTTAGTTTGTTAGGTTAGAAGGCCCAAAAGTTGAGAAACATACACTTGACTAGTATGTACTCACAAACACATGGGTGGCTATGGGGAAATTCATGCCTTGGGATGGGCTTCCTACTCAAGCATACCAAAGTTATACCTCCTGATAACTTTAATAAGGTGCCACAAAGGAAAATTTTTGGTTTGTGCTTCATGAGACAAGCAAATATTCATATACTTAGAACTCATGAACAAGAAGGATGGCACCACAGGCATGTAAGTTGTGCAAGGTGGCCATATGAATGCAAAATGTAACATGCAAAAGAATGTTCAAAGGAGTCTTTCTTAGTTCATGCAAGGTTTATCACTTAGGGAACATTGTGTCTAATGTCTCCAAGAGAGGACCAATCAAAGAATAGAATATTCACAACTTAGGGGACACAGTGTATCACATTAGGCCATTAAGAGGAATGTAATATGCTAAGATAGATCACACTTATGAAGGACATTACACCTAATGTCATCCAAAAAGTGACAAAAACATTATATGAAATAATAAGGCTACACTAAGAGCGAAGAAAAATACAAAAATGAATAATTCCAATGCATGCCCCCACTTTAAAGGAATTTCTACGCATTGTTTTGTGAGCAATTACTTTAAAGTAGGAAAAAAAAAAACAAGACATGAGAGCCAACTATGAAAGACCTTATGCCGAGTCATACATTTCCAAGGCTCCATCATGCAAATGAAAAAGGAACAAAACAAAGAGAGGTTACCCCAAAAATAGAACACACTAAACACATAACGAACCTATGTATTTGGGGTCAATATGTTCGTTGCTGTAATATTTTGAATAAAGAGCTTGGAATTGTCATCATTACCCAAATAAATAGAACTAGAAGTATGACATAAAGAGAGTGAAAACAAAAGAAAAAAAATCCCATTTGGGTGAACATGGAAGAGACATTGTACTCTCAACACTTTGCATCATCCCCAAAAGGAAAACAAAAATGAAAATAAAATGAAAAGGAAAAAGAAAAATGGAAAAATATTTTGGGTCAACATGAAGGAGAAATTTTGGTCTCAATGCCTTGCATCATTCCCAAAAGGAAAAACAAAAAAAAAGGAAAAAAATAAAGTAAAATGACTATTTGGGTCAACATGAAAGAGACATTGTAGTCTTGATGCCTTGCGTCATCCCCAAAAGGGAAAACACAAAACAAAGGCGAGAAAGAAAGGTAAAGTAAGACATATAGAAGAATGAAGATACAAATAGAATAATTTTTACAAAGAGAGAGAACATCAAACATCACATCATGGGGGAACATGATACACACATGTAATCACACCAAAGAAAAGAAAAAAAAAAAGAGAGAAAAAAAAGAAGTAAAAAGGTTAGTAAGGAAAATGCAAGTCAACCATCTAACAAGTCATCTATCTCTCAATCATGTTCAGTGTATTTTGAGGGAAGTTGACTATCCAAAGGGACAATTGCAAGTGCCAAACTAGGGGAATTACTAGGTTCTTCACTTGGTGTAGGATATTTTTCATTTAAACTCATGGAAGAGGAAAATAAAGAATTTAGATCATTATGCACTTATTCATCTATTTTAGAGATCTCCTCCTCCTCCTCATCATCTAGAATAATCACAATAGGAGGACAAATGGTAATTTCCAATGAAAGGTTTATCAAGAGTTGTAGCTATTGTATCAAATTTTTTAGTGGTAATGGTTGTAATGTACTATGTTGTGGTGAGTCAAGAGGAGGAGGGTGGTCAGTTATTTCTTTTTCCAAATGTGGAGGTTGATTTCTTTATTTTTCTTTAGTTTGTAATTGACGAGTAAGGAGGTGACAATGACACCTACACTCCCTAGCACCATTTTTTTGTTTAGTTATATTTTGAAGTTGTTTAGGTGTAAGAGTGGATTGATCCACCATAGGCTCCTTTTATTCCTGAGGAGGAGGAATGGGAGGAACTAAAGGAGATTAGCCAGTCACTTTATCTTTTGATTTATAAACTTGTTTAATGTGAGGAGGCATGACAGGGTTGTTTTTTGTTATCTCTTGGGAATTTAGATGATGAAGGTGAAATGTTTAATGTTGGTTGCTCATGAGATTGCACTATTTGTTCATGTTCAGATTTAGGTTGAAGCATTGTATCATCTAGGATAGGAGTAGCAAAAGTAGATGGGGACATGTGGTGAAGAGACAATTCAGCTATTCATTTGTCTTTGAAATTTTGATAGGAAATTAAAAAAAAGTCTTTGTGAGGGGTGATGGGTTCCATAGGTTCATGCCAAAAGGTTTCCAAGGAAAAATTACCTTTAGAAGACAATGGATTAAAGCCACTATGGTGTATAGTAAATATCTCATTATCAAGCAAAAACTTTAAACATTTGTGAATGACTGAAGGGACAACTTTCATCGTGTGAAGCCAAGGATGACCTAGCTGCAAACAAAACTAATCCAACTATGGAATAATAGAGAATGTTACATCTAATGTTTTAAGTCCTATCTATAATTGAAGAATAATTGATTTGATCGTGTGGCACAAAAAACCAATATGTGTTTTAATCAATGCTATTGGTTTGTCATAATCATCTTGATAAATATCATGTAATACTAAAATTTATTGTATGATCACGTTCTCACCATAGGTAGGATCTATTAATATCCCATTGGTGGGATTATCATAGATGTGGCTAGTTATGTAAAGAGGACCATAGGGAAGTATTTTTAGTATATTGTGAGAAGAAAAAGTGATATCAAGAGATTTATTAGTTGGGAGCTTATGAGGGATAGTGTCTATTGTACCCATGAATTCATCCATAGGATTAACATGGGTAACATTTTGAGTAAGATCATGTTGTTTAGTATTTGTATCAACATTCATCACATCAATGTTTGAAGGTTCACTAGCTTTGACAAATGATATATTTTGTTTAGGCATGGGGTTGGTAAAAAATTTCAAATTATAATTGGGTGGGGCAATAGATGTATTACTTGTAACATTAATATTTGAAATAGATAGACAACCAAATTCAATGAGGTCTTGGACTATGTGTTTGAGACACTTACATTGCTATGTGCCATATCGATTTTTGGTGATGAAAATGAAAAGAAGTAGTTGGTTTAAAGTCGGGGGGTAAAGGCTTGGTAGGATCAAGTGGTTTGACTATAGGAAAAGTGACCATCTATTGTTGTAGTAATTGAGTCATTGTGTTATGGAGAGTATCAGGTAAGGGGCTAAACTATCTCTTTGGGTCCCCATAGGTAAACAAAACCATTGTTTTAATAGCTTCCACTTGATAATGAATGGGTTGAGTTGGTTGTGAAGGAGGGGGAATGAGATGTAAGAAGCCTTTTTTTGGTTTTCTAAAGTTTTGTGAGTTGTTTTCATTTCTTTGTTCAGACCTCTCAGCTTGGCTAGAAGTGGATTTTGCATCACAACTAGTAACCTCAAGTTATGATAGTCACAAAGGACCACACATAAATGAATAAAAGAAGGAAACTTCATCATGGTCAATTTATCTTGAATGTAAGTTTGCAGGTTCTCAATAGACATCTTTTGGAGATGTGAATCAAACGTTGACATCTACTTGAGCATACAATGATTGATAGCATGAAATGAAATCAGTTACTTTTTCATCCACATTTTTTTTACACCTCATTAAATCAACCATTGTATTTTTTGGAGTCATATGGACTTGAAAATGACTTATAAAGGCATAAAAAACTTCATTAAATGATTGAATTGAATGATTGGGTAAAGAGGAAAACCATTCCAAGGTAGCATCCTTTAAATTCCTAGGAAACAATTTAGCTAATAGTTTATTGTCAAGGGAAAAATCACTGCATAAGGTTGTATAGAAATTGACATGATTAGTAGGGTCTCCTTTGCCTTTGTACTTCTCAAACCTAGGCATCTCAATTCCTCGTGGCACCGGTGTTCTTAATATTTCTAAATATAATGGGCTACTATGAACATAGTATGTGGGTGGTGTGGTTTGATTTTGGTTTATCATGGATATTTGTTATTGCATGGAAGAAATAGTGTGAAAGAGTTGTGTTATGAGAGAGTTTAGTGTAAGTGGTATGAGGTGGAAGAGAGAATGGTGATGGAGTGCATGTAATGTTGGATCAAGTGAAGGGGACACTAATAGGGGTGAAGGTGGTGGAGGATGGAACATGCGATGCCACAAAATAACTAGGAATGCTAGTTGGAATAGTGAATGAAGGAGTCACATGACTAACATGTTTCATGGTTGTTGTAACTTGAGGAGTGGTATAGGTGGGTATGGATGATATGGTTGAAGGAGGAGAGATATGAGATCCTCCTTCACTAACCATAGTGTTTGTTGGTTGAGATGTGCTAATGGTGGAAGAACCATATTTTTTATATATTTCTATAATTTGTTTTATAAAATCTAATCCCTCATCACTTTCGAGCATTCAATGGATGTTAATAGCGGGAATGAAAATGGTTAAATTTTTTTCAAGAAATTTTTTTTCTTGGAGATGTGCTAAGTCCTCATGAAAGTTAATGAATTTTTCTTGTAGAAGGGAATTAATTTGTGTGTCAACATACATTGTACGGGAAGGTAAAGGTGTATGAGTGGCAGTATCCTTGCCTAATGCACCATTATCCATACCAAATGTTAGGCCCCCTAAAATCCTTGATATTTTGAGGTCCTCTATCCTCAATATTAGCATAATATGTTGATAGCACACATGATTTAGGGTTCTAGTTGAATAGCCTTGTCATCTAAAATCCATATGTAATCCTTAGATGTCTTTTTTTGCGTTGACTTGTTTGTTTGCTTACTAGTGATGTAATTTACCTCTTGAGTCATTGTTTAACATGTCTTACCGACCCCTTAGTTTAGGACTATTCGCTCATCCTTGATCATAAGGTGTTTAAATATTCCCAATGTCAGAATTAAATATTTCACATATGAATTAATTATGTATAAGTAATAAACCCTAAGGGGTACGTTCTCATTGGGCTAGTCAAGACCCCCTTTTAAGACTAACTGTTAAGTTCATGCAGGTTTGATTATCACAAGATGACAAGATTTAATTTGGGCTGCTCCCCACTGGCCCATTCATCTGAAGTGAATGTAGTTTAATTGTTGTGTGGTTAGCAAAATAATTCCATGTGTAAGTGGGACCAATTGTTATGTCTCACCTCAATTCCTAGAGCTTTGAGATCGATGGTGATAATCAAGTGAAGGGAAATAATTGTAGTTGTTCCTTGCCACCATGGAAGAAAGATGCAAGTTATTTAAAAATGGTGAAACCTCTGAGATGTTTCCACTTGTATTATATGAAAATTATAGGGTGGGGCCCCCATGTCCATTGGGAGAGTCTTGTGAATGAATTTCTATTGGTTGTTCGTCTGAGTTGGAGCGGTGTTGTGAATTCAAATGTGTTTAACTCAATCTGAGTCATTCAAGATGCCCAACTCAGCTATGGATCAATGACATGTATTCAAAATTGCAAAGTATACCCATTGCAATTGTTTTGCTTCACATAAATGGGAATTAATGGTGGAGGTGACTTGTAAACCTATTCAATTCCATTAAAAAACTATGCATGTGACTGAATCTTTCTTGTTTGAGATTTGAAAATGTGTCCAACACAATATGAAGTGTTGAGAAGTGAATTGCATAATTTCTCCTTGTCGGTGTTAGCGTTTTTCATGGTTGAAAGCAATAAATATAATAAACACAATTTTATTCCTTTTCAGCTTTTTGAATTAGGGTTTTATTTTAATCTATTTTAAAATGAGTGTGATTCACTATTCTTCTTTCATTGTTATAAATTAGGGTTAATCTTTGCTTTTAAAATCCCTATCCCTATAAATTTCCCAAAATTAGCTCTCATCCTAAGTCGTAAATTGTAGTTAGGAAGTGAATAGTTAAAATTCCTCCATAAGAACTCTTGTATAGTCAAGCCCATGGATCCCAAAATTCAATGTGCTTCTTCCTCTACCTAGTCTAGAACCCTTTATTAGGATGTAATTGATTTATTACCCCATTCTACAAGTAAGAAACAAAAGGGTAGGCTGTTGTTTCATGGCCCTACTATGAAGGAAGGGATAATAGATAAGGATTGCTTGATGAAGGATATCGAGGTACCATACACGAGATGGTAGATGTTTCAACACTGGTTCAAAAATAGGAACCTTGAGGCCCCTTTTAGTAAGCCATGGAAATTGGATATGGGGAAAATGATTATTCCAAATGTGTATATGGATGTGGATCTATTGAATGATATCACATCAAAATATGACCCATTTTCTAGGAAAATCAAAGTATTTGATGGGGTGGTTATGGTAGAAATAACCAAGGAAGAAATTGAAAAAGTCTTTGACTTGCATCAATGGATTTGAGACATGGTCCCTCTAAACATGGATACTATTAGAATAGATTACAACAATACCAATGTATTTATCTAACAAAACATGTTGCCTCTAAACAATATAGTGATTGGTACTAGGAAACAAAGGAGGAAGGTTATGATTGAAGATAGAGAGCTCAAACCTTTCCCAATGAGCTATTTTTCCAATTATTTCAGAATGACCATATATTCTTTGTACCAAATTGTTGGTGCCAATCCACCTAACACATTGCAAGAGTATAGCTACATGGCCACACATCTGTAACACCCACCATATAGTATTGTTTATGACTATGAAACTTATCTTTCTGAACATATCCATAAAGGCTTAGTTGAATTGCAAGAAGGAAAAAAATGGGTGAACTTTTGTTGGTGCTCATTGTTAATGCATATGTTATTTTAAAAAGAATAGAGAGCCTTTGAGAAGGAGATCACTTTGGAAAGGAAGAGGGAGGATGTTGGCTTTCCTGTTCAGTGTTGGACCCAAATATTGGATAAGGATGAAAATTGGTATAACTTTGTAATGTGTAGAAATGATTTTGCATACAAGATAAAGAGGGCCTTGGTATATCAACCACCTATAATTCCCAAAGAAATTCATGAATTCTTGAGACCAAGGGAGTTGATGCTAGATTTGAGTTTGAGCCATAATTGGGGAGATTTGATCTTGTATCTAGATAAGATAATTTTCAAGATATATGGAAGTGGTTTGGGCCCATATGTTTTTCCTATAGATGTTCCTTTGATAATAGAATTCCTTGAGACCATGAGGTAGTTAGGAGCTTCCCAAGAAATAAATTTACCTGAATCCATAAGGAAGGGGTCATTTTTCCTAGAGTGGAGAGTAATTGCAGATTACATTGTGACAAAAGGGACAGTGAATGAATTAGAACACATGCTAACTCCTTAAAAATTGATGAAAATGAGCCCAAGGAATCATGATCCTAAAGGATTCATTAGTAAACTTAAATCTGATAAGAAAATGGGTACCTTTGTACATGCTTTTGATTACCTTGAGGATGTTATTAGGAATTCATTAACTTTGAGGAACAAGATGAAAGAAAATCCAAGTACCTAGCTTACAAAAAGATGGTAGAAGCTAAGAAGAAGAAGAATCCACAATATGATCCTCTACCACATATATAGGGTGATTTCAATAAAGCTATGCATGTTATGGACAACTTTGAGAATGTTTTTGGTTTTTTGAGAGAACAGCGAGAGGCTCTAGATAAAGGAAAGGAAATGGTGGTGGAAGAAAGTGTTGAAATGACATTAGAAGAAAGACCTTCATATCAACCACCCCAATAGTTGAGAATTTATTCTAGGAGGAAGAAAGTAGAAAGTGAGGAAAGGAGCTCGATAGCCCCTTTCACCTCTGAAGAGCCAAAATAAAATTCTCCCAAGAGTGTAGGGCCAACTCCCCCTACACAAGCCTCTTTGCCTAAAATTGATCTTGATTCACCTCTTGAAAGTTCTGCCCCTCTTGAGCAACCACCTCAAAAGAATAAAAGGATTGAATAAAGAGGATTGATTTATTATTTTCACAAAGATGAAGATGATATCTATGTCATCCCTGAAAAAATGTAGATTGGAATGCATCCTCATGAAGGAGAAATTGCTTCAAGTTCAAGAAAGAGCATCCTCAAATTAGTGAAGCTTGAAATTTGTGGATTGAATACTATAAATGACTTGAGGGTAGAGGCCAAAAAAGAGTTTTTGTAGGATGACTCCTTCATTGAAACCTCAAATTTCCAAGATTTTTGGTGGAAATCCAAGACTATAGTATATGCAGAGAAGGTTTCCATCGATAGAAGCGTGCACCCTGAATTTCCTGAAAATGTTATTTAAGAAAATGTAAGAAGCATTATTAGAGATGAGTTTAAAAATATTAATTCCCAAGAGGGAAGAGAGCTTGTAAAAAAGAGTGGTGCATTGATGTTGCTAGAATGGACTATTTTTGATGCTATTGTTTTGGATGCCATAAGAAGGGATGGAAGACCTCTTGTATAGACATAAGAAGAATTTGAAATAGAACTTTGAGGTTCAACCTTTAGAGAGGATTGGGATACATTATCCATATGGTCACTATCTTTAGGATCTAGGAAACCAACCCTATCAAAGTCATCAAAACTTACTAGACAATTGCTTGTAAAAAGAGTTGCTGACACTCCAACTTTGGAAGTTGCAAACATGGTTGTTAATCTTGTTAGGTTTACCTGGTCAATTGTATAGGGCCTCACTTTGGAAAGAGATAATATTAGAGTTAAATATAGATAACTAATGGATGACTATGATAGCAACCAACAAAAAGTGGCTACGCTAGAAATTGAAATGGAATTCTATAAACAAAGAGAGGAAGTATAGAGAGAATGGGATCAATTTAGCTCAAGCCACCCACCTTCATCTTCTCCAATGAAATATATGCAACATTTATTTCACATCCGGGCTTTAGAAATAGTACCTTATAGTCAGGGATGAAAATTAATTGCAGAGGAATAAATAACTAGACCAAGCTATAGCTCATTTGATGGAGATCAATTACTTCTACAAATTGAGAGATATAAGAAATTTCTATAGAAAGCTCAGGACACAATGTATGAGAACATATCAAAGGTTTTCTCCACTTCCTTAAAGTATCTAAATGAGAAGATTCAGGATAGACACAATAGATTGCATGACAACTATGCTTTGATGGTGCGTGTAATGAGGTTATCCCAAAGATATAAGGTGTTGGCCATACCAACCTTGAATAAATGGGTTAGGAGAGTTGATATATTGAAGTTTATATTAGTGGGAGCTGGCCAACATGAAGATAAGTACCCTCTAGTGCTTCCAATTTATGAATTTTTGTGTGAGTTAAGTGAGCAGAAGTTTCAAGGATATGCAACCCCATTGTAGCAGAAGATAATAGAATTGATAGCTCAATATAACCACATTGATTTGTCACCACTACCAAATATTGAGGTGGCCAATTATGAAGTGAAGCCATTGAAACTATGGAAGAGGGAACTAAATGAAGTTATTGATTTGCAAGTTAATGCAATTTGCAAAGAATTTAATATTGATGTCTTCAATAACACTCTAGGGAGGTTAACATTTCTTATCAACTTTCTGGAGGATTTTGATAGGGAATCAAATGTAGTGGTAGCCAAGTACTCCCATTATAGAAAATCCATGGACAAAATTATGGATTTTGATTGGCCATATGAGGAAGAGTATGAAGAATGGGGAAGGTTGTATGTTGGAAAGTTTGGTTTATGAAACATATACTAGTTCATGTATTGTATAGGTCTTGCCTCAGAGGTTACAAAGTTAAAACATATGTTGCATTGGGAAGTATCAACTTTTGATGATGTGGAATGTTGATTGAGATGCTGACTAAATTATGGTCTACATCATTTTATCAATTTCCTTGATAAATTGGATGTTTTCTTTTGACATGTGCTTTTGAAAAGAAAATTTTTATCTTCACTACAAATGTAAATATTCTTTGTCTTATGTGTATTCCCTCCATTTTTTATTTTAAATATAATTGAATTTAGGAATATACCTTCAAGCAGTCCAATTCAAGTGTGACATGTGTACATTTGGCCTATGGCTTTTTTTGCTCCCTTGTTCTATAAAAGGGAATTTAGGGCCATTTGTGTAGATCTTTTGCAAAAAATTTGGAGCTACATTGAGAGAAATATAGAACACATAGTAGATATGTTGATTCTTTATCTAATTCTTTGAGTATAGACATTAAACTTAGTCAAATGTATAGTTTTTGAGTACATTCAAATGATAATGGATATTTTCTAAGTCTATTGTATCTCTATTTTGGTTTTGTATTATAATCATTAATGAAAATATTGATCAATGATCATTTCATTAATTTTCATCATGTTATACTTTGATATGTGATCTGGTTTTGGCTCTTGTTTATGGAATGAGTTAAAATTCTAGGATTAGATCATGGGTTCAAATATGAAGTCATTTGGATTTGATAAGTAGTCTTTACTACTTAGTCATTGATTTGTGAATTACAAGGTGATATCACAAGATCATAATTGTTTAGAAATAAATACACCTTATGCTTCAATTTACATAGACTCCTAGCCCATAGATAATGGAACTAATATTTAACCATTTGAGCCTTTCTTGTGGTTTTAGTCACACAACTTGTGAGCAATATTTTAAAATAATCATTGAGTCACCTATTGTTTGTTGTTATTTCATATTCTCAACTTAAGATGCATAATTAACTCAAAAAATTGCCATATTTATGAGTAATTTCATCTTATTTTCTATTAATGAGAATTTTTCTTCCTTGATTTACAATGTATGTGTAGATCATTGAAATGAGTTATATATTTGGCATTGTGGGAATACCCTCCCGAGTCTAGGAAAACTTGAAGTGTAGGAGATAAGATAATATACATTTTATCTTGTGTGTTGGCCACTCATTTGGTAGGTATGCAAGAATTGAGTTTGGAAAAACCATAGGTACTTGCTAAGGCCTTCTTGATTCATTAAAATTAACCAAAAAAAGGGAAACTTTGTTGGGGAGCTTTCCAAAAATTTAGTGCCTCTATTGCAGATCTGGTATAGTTAGAGTCAAGTCTTTATCATCATTTATTGAACTAGGTTGCCATTCATTCTTTGGAGTTATATACATCATTTTTTGTTCATGTGTCAAATTTTGGTCATTTTTGTCACCTTGTGTTGGGTTATGTTCAAAATTCTCTCTAAGGTTGCAAATAACAAGTCTAGATATAGTCAAATCTTATTTCCTAGTATCCTGGGTGGCGAGTCTGAATTTTTTCACACCAGTGCAACATCTCACAAAGAACCTTATAAATAGAAATTTGATAGCTCAAAAAGCATCATGAGGAAAATCATATGTCAATTGATGAAAAATATTGAACAGAAGGCAGAATATGATCCTGCAAAGGATAAACAACCTCTATGGAAGAAGAAAGCTAAAGAATCTGGTAAGTCCTTTGATTCTCTTCTTGGAGCATCTCCCACATTCAATAATGAATTAATTAGTGCAAATACTTCTAGAGATTCAAGTAATAGTGGGGAAATTGAGGGAGGACAAGGTATTTTCCATGCTAAACAAGTATTAATAATATTGGAATTTCTAGAGAAGAAGAAAAATGGGAATTCTAGGGTAAGAGTAAAGTGCTCCTAGACCCACCAACACCTGGGATGAAATCTATATTTGATGGGGAGAATTTCAACCCTAGAAGAGCAAAAACCTATCTACTAGTAGTTATTTTCCTTGGGGAATATTTTGTGGATCAAACATTCCATACTCCAGCTCAGAGTGAGTATGGGGATTTCCTCGAAGATGAGGAAGACATCAACAAAGATATACAAGCCTTGGATGAAGAGGTTGAATGGTTGGTTGAACAAGCAGAGAAAAATAAGTCCCAAGCTCTAAAAGAAAAAGAGGATAGAATTAAGGCTAAGTAGTTTGAAATAGATGAGAAGAAAGAAAAGGATGAGAAAATGAGAGAAGAATATGATAAGCAAAGAGCTATTGACAAGGCTGCTCAAGAAAAGATAGCCAAAGAAAGGGATGCTCGAGAAAAGATTGCTAAGGGGAAAGCTACTAAAGTAGCCACCCGGATTGTCCCTGATGTTCCAAAAATTACCATCCTAATGGGAACTTATATTGCTAGCACCAAAACCTATACATCAACCATTTTTGCTACTAAAACTTCTAACCCCACTAAGAAAACATCCTTCATAGATCATGGGAAAAGGATTGCTGACTATTCTGAAAAAAATGCCTCCAATGCTCTTGATACCAATACCCACACAAATAGCCTTATCTCGGTAGCCAAGACACCTATTATTAATTTTGAATTCAATCCCAATCCATTTGATGTACCTTTAGATCATGACACCTTGAAGTTGTAGTTGAAGGGTGAGAAATTGCAAGAAGAATTGAGGAGTGTAGAGATAGAAACAAATAATGCAGAAATGTCTAGAAGAATTTATTTCCTCAAAATGTCAATCCCAACCCCAAAGCCTTCAAGTTCTAGGAAGAGTGATAGTGCATCTCATGAAAATAAGCCTGAGGGACATACTCCTAGTGGAGGGGGTGGTGGTAATAGAAGAGGTGGAAACATAAGTAGTAGTTCTTATTTTGATGATGAGGAAGAAGGCAAGAATACGAATGATGGTAGCAAAGGAAATGAGAAAGGTAAGGAGCATAGTCGAATAGATAATAAGAAAAGTGATTAAAAAAAAGGATAATCATAGGGATAGGTGTCCTATAGGGGAACCTCATTATGATTTTTTATAGGAAATTTTGTTTTGATAACATTCTTGGTTACCCAAATCCTATCTCAAAAAATACTAGGAAGCACTCCCTAAATTTACTAGAAATAATGCTCTTATTGGAAAATATCATCTAAAATCCTTCCATTATTTTGTTGAGGACTTTGAATTATAGGAGGATGATGTAGCAATGAATTATTTTATGCAATCCTTGACTCATTATGCAAGGTATTGGTATAGAGGATTGCCTGATGTAAGAATTGACTCAAAGGAATCATTATATCGAGCCTTTAGGGAACAATATGGAGACCAAATTGATCCCAAATTTAGATTGAATGATTTCAATAACATCACCAAATGGAATAATGAATCTATTGTTTAATTCAACACAAGATTTCAGAAGTCTATGAACTGAGTACCTGCTTATTTGAGACCTAACCCTGATGCATGTTTGGTAACATACTACAATACTTATGATTCTAAGATGTGTTACTTACTTAGGGACAAGAATCCACCAAATTTTATTGAGGAATATAAAATGGTTGAGAACATTGATAACAATAGGATGGATTCTAGTAAAGTAGGAAGGAGAGATGACCCTAAGCTTCTAAAGAATCCTAAACCTCAAAATTAGAAATTCAACAAGACTGCGGCTCCTAATGAGAAGCTAGATCAAGTTTAGTCTATTACAAAAGCAAGCAAAAAATGATAAACCTCAATTTCAAAGAAATTATAGGCCTCCTAAACTTCAATATTTCCCCTATCATACCAATTGTCATAATGGTAAGCCAATTCAAAATAATCAGAAGAGTTACCAAGCTACACATGATCCTCTACATAAGAATACCATGAATGTAGTTGAGGATTTACCTTGTTGTGAAGCATGTGAGATGCCCCATGCACCACAATGGTGTGTTGTAGCTAGGTCTATGTTAGAAAACCAACAAGATCAAGGAGAATATTATTCATCTCACAATCTAGATGAATCAACAAATATGTTCATGAGTAAGTCAGATTTGGAATATGGTGGTTATTCTTCTAGTGATGATGTTGACATAGATGATGTGGATACATAGAGGTGGCAAGCAAGTGTATACCATGAGAATCTACTATTATATGAGGAAAGGGAAGATGAGTATACCACTTACAATCTTGAGGAATCAAGTTTTTCTCTAAGAAGACCTTCAAATGAGGAAATAGAGAGATATACAATTGCCTTAACTGCAAGAGCTCAAGCACACAGTGATCTCCACTTGAGGAATAGAGTGGTGAGTGTTAATCAAGGCCATCCAAGAGGTCTATTTGTAAAATAAGGTAATACAAATGGTAAAGGAGTTGAGGAAAAGAACAAGAATGAATAAACCAAGTCTAAGGATCCAAAAGAAATAAGAATCTAGGCTAAGAAAGGTAGCAAAGCTAAGGAAAATGTTGAACTTGCACATCATGACCCAAAAAATAAAGAGTTGAAAGCCACTATTGAGAATACTAACAAACAAATTGAAAAGACATTTCCCCAAGAACTAGTATTTCCTGAGATGCCTAGCTATTATCCCATTGGCATGTTTCAAGTCTTATCCCAAATTTGAGTCATAGTCCCACTCCTTGAAATGATGAGGATTGACAATCATAAAAACAAAACTATGGTTGTCATCAATAGTATTGCAAGAGGAAATAAGTACAATGCAAAGGCCGATGTACCTAACACAAGTGTTGGTCAAGCAAAAAGTACTGAACTAGAAGCAATTGTCAGTGAGAACTTGAGATCTACTTAGGAACTACTATTACAACAAACCAAAGTTTGGTCAATCCTTTCTTTTTGAGAATGATCATTGATGGAAAGATACTTAGAAATTGTATGATAGATTTTGGGGCTTCAAATAATGTCATTCCTATTAAGATCATGGAGGAAATGGGTTTGAAAGTTGATAGTTCATATGGAAAATGTTACACCATGGATTCAAGGGAGGTCATTTTCATTGGTGTAATCTATGAGGTTCCATATAGATTGATTACATTTCCTGAAAAGGAGTTAGTCATGAGTGTTACAGTAGTGGACATTCCCCTAACTTATGGGATGTTGCTATCTAGACAATAGTGTTCCTCCATGGGGGAAAGTATGCAATGTGATTTATCATTTTCCACATTCTCCATTGACTAGAAGGATGTTAAAATTACTAGAGAGTCAAGGTTTTGACATATTATTCAGATAGTTCAAGAATCAGAGGATCCCCCAATTGTTAATGTTGTGGACACAAGGATTGGCACTTTCTATCTAGAGGAGATAAAACAAGTATAGAAAGAAGATAATCCTACTCCAATTGCTTGAGAACTCTCACAAACATCTCAAGATGATGCCCTATGGACACTCTATTTTGATGGAGCATATTCAAAATAAGGTTGAGGTGTTGGGGTCATTCTTATCTCCCCTCAAGATAAGATGTTCAACTACTCTTTCTTGCTACAATTTATATGTACCAATAATGTGGCTGAATATGAAGCCCTATTACTCAGTCTAAAGTTAGCTTCTAAGCATGGAATAAAGTTGTTAAAATTATTTGGGGACTCTGAACTAGTAGTATCCCAAGTCAGGTCTAATTTGTTACAAAGGACAAAAGGTTAAGGCAGGATAGGAATGAGGTATGGGATACTATTGAATCATTTGATTCTTTTGGAATAGATTGGGTAGAAATAGGATAGAATTTCAAAGCAGATTTGTTGGCTAATATTGCAGTCAAACTCGATGATGTAACTTTTGATGGTGTCTCAATAATTGAGGTACAAACAAGGCTATTAGTACCTGATAACATCTAAAATTGGTAGGTTCTGAATGATGACAATGACATATTGAGATTCCTACATTGTGTGGAAAAATATGAGAATTAGGAGATTGATTTCAGCTCACATGTGGTAGAAGTGGATGGAAAGGATACAATATTTAGTAATGAGGTAATCCAACTTAAGACCAATAAAATTCCTAAAGGTTTAGTTGCACTTGAGAGGGTTTTGATGGCCCAGATATATCCAATGTTAAGCAATCAAGTGCACACAAATAGGACTTAGAATAAATCAATTTGGGAACATAAAATGCTCCTAAGAAAATATATATAGGTAAAAGAATGAAACCACATGTGAGGACTATGTTGATTGCATTGTTACAAAATTATAGACATGTGTTCACATGGTCTTGAAATGATTTGAAATCTTACATAGAGGAGCTATTTCAGCATGAAATTCCACTAAAGCCCAACACAAAACCATTTAGGTAGAAACAAAGGCCTATTAATCCTACATTTAGGCCCAAAATGCAAGAGGAGCTCACCAAATTAAGTGATGCATGAATTATCAAACCTATAAGACACTCCTCATGGATGTCTAACCTGGTTCCTATCATAAACAAGAATGGTGACTTAAGACCATGTGTAGACATCAGGAACCTCAATGTAGCATCTTTGAAAGATAACTACCCACTACACAATATGGAAGGAATGCTACAAAAAGTCACTTCTGAGCTACTTTCTATTATGGATGGGTTCTCTAGCTTCAACTAGGTCATGTCAAGGAATCAAAGCAATACAAACAACCTTTACAACCCCATGGGTGACTTATGTTTATGTCAATATGTCATTTGGTTTGATAAATGTTGGTGCCACTTTCTAGATGGCTATGGATGTGGCTTTTTCCTATTTTATAGATTTGTTCCTTGCAATTTACTAGGATGATCTTACTTCCCATAGTAAAAAAGAGAAGGATCATTGCTCACACCTTGAGAAAATATTCTTTAGAGCTTTGGAGTATGGTATCTCGCTAAATCTCAAGAAATGTGCTTTTGGAGTGAAAGAGGGAAAGTTGTTGGGGCATATTGTCTCAAAGGAAGGAATAAGAATTGATCCTAAAAGAGTGGCAGCTATAGATAAAATTATAGCACCAATGAATGTCAAAGGAATTTAGTCTTTCTTTTTATAGATAAATTTTCCAAGGAGGTTTGTCAATAATTTTGTAGAAATAGTTAGACCTATCTCAAAATATGCTTAAGAAAGGAGAAAGGGTGGTGTGGTCAAAAAAGCCTCTTAAAGCTTTTCAAGCTATCAAATATGCTATCAAAGCTGCACCTATTTTGAAAATTCCATATTATGCTAAGCCTTTCCAATTATTTACATTTTCCTCTTTTCACGCTGTAGCTAGAGTCTTGTTGCATAAAAAATGATGAGGGTTATGAACAACCAATCACCTTCTTTAGTAAATCTTTGCAAGCAGCTGAGCTGAAATATGATACCACTAAGAAGTTGACTTTTGCTTTAGTTAAGGTTGTTAAGAATTTCAAGACATATTTTACTTGTGCAATGGTGGTGGCTTATGTCCCAAGTGCAATAGTCAAGGACATTTTTACTCAACAAGAAACCATGGGAATAAGATGCAGGTGGATAAATAGGATTCAAGAATTTAACATAGACATTCAGATTACAAAGCTAGTAAGTGGCCAAGGCATGGCTAAACTTATGGTTGAATCTAACCTAGAAGATAGCCAAATCAATGAAGTGGAGTTGGAGAACATCTCTCCCATTTGTGATATGAAAACATGTGGTTGGTACTGAAGGATAGTTGAATACTTTCAAACCATGAAATGCATGAATAGAATTCCTAAGAATGAAAGAAGAACCCTGGAGTTACATGCAATCAGGTATGTTATCATTGATGGTGAACTGTGGTGGAGAAGCCCAAAGGGTGTGCTCCTCAAATGTGTAGATGGTGACCAAGTGAAAGATCTTCTGATTGAAATGCATAAAGGAGTGTACGGAGGCCACTATATGGCCAAGACAACAACAAACCAGGTATTGAGGGCTAGCTTTTGGTGGCCTACCATATTCAAGGATGCACACCAGCTTGTGTAAAAGTGTGATGCCTATCATAAATTCATAGGAAAACTAAAATTCTCAAGTAATTTACCACTTAGACTAGTCTTAGTGCCAACCCCCTTCCAACAATGGGGTATTGATTTTATTGGAGAGATGGTGATGAAGTCTAGTGGAGGACATGTTTGGATCTTGGTAGCTATTGAATACTTCACAAAATGGATTGAGGCCATCCCCACTAAGAAAGCCACTAGAAAAGTATTCATTGATTTCCTGATGAAGAACATTTTAAGCAAATTTGGTGCTCTTAAAAAAATTGTCACAAACAATGCTATGTGCTTTAGGTCTAAAGAATTCATGGACTTTTGTAATGAGCATGGTATAAATGTATCATATTCATCTCCATATCATCCCCAAGGAAATGGACATGCTAAATCCAGTAAAAAAATCCTCATGAAAATTATTAAACGAGTTATGGACAAGAATAAGAAGGCTTGTGATTCAAAATTAAAATTAGCACTATGGGTAGATAGAACCATAGTCAAGAAAGCTATTGGTAATTATCCTTTCAACTTGGTGCATGAAGTGGAAGCCAAGATCTCACATAATAATTTGATGAGAATGTATAAGTTCATACAAGAATATGATACATACAATTATGATGAGATGCAAAACATGATGAATGAATTGGTTGAGCTTGATGAGCTAAGGAGAGAAGCCCATAGGAAGAATGAGAAAATGCAACTTCAAGTGAAATATTTGCATGAAAAGCGAGCTATGCCAAGGAAATTTGAGATAGGATGAATGCTAGACTCAAAGATAAAGGAAAACATGGGAAGTTCTATCCCCCATGGCTTGGTCCTTACTTAATCATAGACAGTCATGGGGATGATTCTTACTTCATGTAGTCACTTACAAGTGAATTTTTGGAATTTCCAGTACATGGATAGTTCCTAAAAACCCTATTTCTCCAAAAATAGGTTTATTTGAGCCATGTACATTATATAGTTATGTAAATTTTGTACATAGGGTTTGGTGTGTTTGTTATCTATTGTGTCCACTTGCCTTGTTGAGGTAAGCTTCTTCCTTTTAATCCCTCTATGTTTGGTCTATTCCACCAAGAGATCTATTTCTCGCCATACCCACTAGGGGTATGCATCCCCAAGCATAAGCTGATGTTAGACCCCTAAAAATCCTTGATATTTTGAGGTCATCTATCCTCAATATCAACATAATATGTTGATAACACATAGGGTTTAGGGTTCTAGTTGAATAGCCTTGTCATCCAAAATCCCTATGTAATCCTTAGATGTCTTATTTCTATGTTGACTTGTTTTTCTAGTTACTAGTGGTGTAAGTTATCTCTTGAGTCATCATTTAACATTTCTTATCGGCCCCTTCATTTAGGACTATTCAGTCATCCCTAGTTGCAAGGTATTTAAATATTCCCAAGGTTGGCCTTCAATATTTCACATACTAATGACTTATTTCTAAGTCATAAACCCTGAGGGGTATGTTCTCGTTGTCCTAGTTAAGACCCCTTTTTAATACTAAATTTTGAGTTCATGCAGGTTTAATGATCACGAGATGACAAGATTTAATCTAGGCTGCTTGTTACTAGCCCATTTGTTTGAAGGGAATGCAATTTAATTGCTACGTGGTTAGTAAAATAATACCATGTGTAAGTGGGCATAGTTGTTATGTCCCACCTCAATGCCCAGAGCTTTGAGATTGATGGTGATAATCGAGTGAAGGGAAATGATCACAATTGTTCTCTGCCAGCTCACAAAAGAAATATGCAAGTTCTTTAAAAATGGTGAGACCCGCGAGATGCTGCAACATGTATTCTATGGATACTATGGGGTGGGGCCCCCACAACCATGGGGAGAGTCTTGTTTGTGAATTTCTATTGGTTTTCCATTTGAGTTTGAGAGGTGTTGTGAATTCAAATGTGTTTGACTCAATATGAGTCGTTCAAGATTCCTAACTCAGTTAGGGATCAATGACATGTATTCAAAATTGTGAAGTATTCCCATTGGAATTTTTTTTCTTTGCACGAATGGGAATTAATGGTAGAGGTGACCTATAAACCTATTCAATTCCTTTCAAAAATTGTGCATGTGATTGAATCTTGCTTTGAGATTTGAAGTTGTGTCTAAGGCAATACAAAGAGTTGAGAAGTGAATTATAGAAGTTCTCTTGGTTGGAATTAGGGTTTTTCATGGTTGAAAGAAGTAAGTATAATAAACATAATTTTATCCCTTTTCAGCTTTCTGAATTAGGATTTGCTTTTAATCTATTTTGAAACAAGTTTGTTTCATCATTCTACTTTCATTGTTTTAAATTAGGGTTAATCTTTTCTTTTACAAGTAGTACCCTTATAAATTACCTAGAATTAGCTCTTGTCCTATGTCATAAATTTTAGATAGGAAGTGAATAGTTAAAATTCTTAAATAAGAACTCTTGGATATTCAAGCCTATGGCTCCCAAAATTCAAGGTACTTCTTCCTCTACCCAGTCTAGAACCCTTTCTCAAGATGTAATTGATTTATTATCCTAGTCTACAAGTAAGAAACCAGAGGGTAGGGTGTTTTTTTCTAGCCCTGCTATGAAGGAATGGATAATAGATAAGGCTTGCTTCATCAAGGATGTTGAGGTACTATACACGGGATGGCATATGTTTCAACAATGGTTCAAAAATAAGAACCTTGGGGCCCCTTTTTGTAACCCACGAAAGTTGGATATGGGGAAACTGATTTTTTCAAATTTGTACATGGATGTGGATCTCTTGATGGATATCACATCAAAATATGACCTAGTTTCTAGGGAAATCAATGCATTTGATGGGGTGGTTATTGTAGAAATAACTAGGGAAGAAATTAAAAAAGTCTTTGACTTGCATCAATTGACTTGAGACATGATGCCTCTAAACATGGATACTATTAGAATAGAGTACATCAATACCAAGGTGTTTATACAAGAAAATATGTTTCCTCTACACACTATAGTGATTGGTACTGGGAAACAAAGGAGAAAGTTTAGGATTGATGATAGAGAGCTCAAACCTTTCCAAATGAGCTATTTTTCCAATTATTTCAGAAAGACTGTATATTCTTTGTACCAAATTATTGCTGCCAATCTACCTGATACATTGTAGAAGGACTATAGCTACATGGCCACACATCTGCAACACCAACCTTATAGTATTCTTTATGACTATGGAAATTATTTGGCTAAACATATCCATAAAGGATTAGTTGAATTGCAAGAAGGAAAACAATCGAAGTTTTTGGTGGTACTCATTGTTAATGCATATGTTCTTGTCTAAAGGACAAAGAGCTTTTGAGAAGGAGATCACTTTGGAAAGGAAGAGGGAGGATGTTGAATTTCCTGTTTAGTGCTAGATTTGAATCTTGGATAAGGATGAAAAGAGGTATTACTTTGTAATTTTTAGAAATTATTTTGCATTGAAGATAAAGAGGGCCTTGGTATATCAACCACCTAGAATTCCTAGAGAAATCCATGAATTCTTGAGACCAAGGGAGTTGAGGCTAGATTTGAGTTTGAGCCATAATTGGGGAGATTTGATCTTGTATCCTAATAATACTTTTTTCAAGATATATGATAGTGGTTTGGGCCCATATGTTTTTCCTATAGATGTTCCTTTGAGAATAGGATTCCTTGATATCATGAGGCAATTAGGAGCTTCACAAGAAACACATTTACCTGAATCAACAAGGAAGGGGTAATTATTCCTAGAGTAGATAGTATTTGCAAATTACATTGTGACAAAAGGAATAGTGAATGAATTAGAACACCTGCTAACTCCTTACAAATTGATGAATATGAGCCCAAGGAATCATGATCCTGAAGGCTTCATCAGTAACCTTAAAGAAGATAAGAAAATGTGTACCTTTGTACATGCTTTTGATTACCCTAAGGATGTTATTAGGAATGTCATTAACTTTGAGGAACAAGATGAAAGAAAATACAAGTACCTAGCTTATAGAAAGATGGTTGAAACTAAGAAGAAGAATAATCCCCAATATGATCCTCTGCCACACATACATGGTGATTTCAATAAATTTATGCATGCTATGGATAACTTGGAAAATGTTGGTGTTTTGAGAGAACAACGAGAGGTTCTAGATAAAGGAAAGGAAATGGTGGTGGAAGAAAGTCTTGAAGTGACATTAGAAGAAAGACCTTCCTATCAACCACCCAAACATTGAGAATTTATTCTAGGAGGAAGAAAGTAGCAACTGAGGAAAGGAGATCAATAGCCCCTGTCACCTCTGAAGAGCCAAAAGTATACTCTCCCAAGAGTGCAGTGCCAAATCCTCTTACATAGGCCTCTTTTCCTATAATTGATCTTGATTCACCTTCTATAAGTTTTTCCCCTCTTGAGAAACCACCTCAAAAGAAGCAAATGACTAAATCAAGAGGAGTGGCTAATTATTCTGACACAGATGAAGATGATATCTATGTCACCCGTAAGGAAATGAAGATTTGAAGGCCTCCTCATGAAGGAGAAATTGCTTCAAGTTCAATATAGATCATCCTTAGATTAGGGAAGCTTGAGATTTTTGGATTGAATACTACAAATGACTTGAGGGTAGAGGCCAACAAAAAGTTTATGGAGGATGAATCCTTCATTGAAACCTTAACATTTGAGGATTTATGGTGGAAATCCAAGACTGCAAAATATGTAGAGAATTTTTCCATGGAGAGAATCTTGCACCCTGAATCACCTGAAAATGTTATTTAGGTAAATGTAAGAAGAATTATGAGAGATGAATTTAAAAAGATTAATTCCCAAGAGGACAGAGAGCTTGTAAAGAAGATTGGTGTGTTGTTGTTTCCATAATGGAATATTTTTTATGCCATTGTTTTGGATGCCATAAGAAGGGCTAAAAGACCTCTTGTACAAAAAGAAGAAGAATTGGAAATGGTACTTTGAGGTTTAGCCTTTAATGAGAATTTAGATGCATTAGTGATATGGTCACTATCTTCAGCATCTAGGAAACCATCCTTGGTAGAGCCATGAGAACTTAGTGGAGAATTGCTTGTAAAAAGAGTTGTTGACACTCCAATTTTGGAAGCTACAAACATTGTTGTTAATGTTTCCAGGTTTACCTAGTCAACTATAGAGGGGATCACTTTGGAAAGAGATAATCTTAGAGTTAAATATAGAGAACTCCTAGATGACTATGACAATGGCCAACAGAAAGTGGCTAAGCTAGAAACTGAATTGGAATTCTATAAACAAAGAGAGGAAGTACAAAGAGAATGAGGTAAATCTATCTCAAGCCACCAACCTTTAGCTTCTCCAATGAGATCTATGCAACATTCATTCCATAGCCATACTTTATAAATAGTACCTTATAGTTAGGGACAAGAATCAATTACAAAGGAAGAAATAAGCAAACCAACCTCTAGCTCAGTTGATAGAGATCAATTGCTTCTACAAATTGAGACATATAATAAATTGCTAGAGAAAGCTCAAGACACCATGTATGAGAACATATCCAAAGTTGTCTACACTTCGTTAAAGCATCTAAATGAGAAGATTCAAGATAGACTCAATGATGTGCATGACAACTATGCTTTGGTGGTGCATGCAATGAGGTTGTCCCAAAGAGATAAGGTGTTAGCCATACCAACCTTGAATAAATGGGTCCCAAGAGTTGAGATATTGAAGTTGATATTAGTGGGAGATAGCCAACATAAAGATAAGTACCCTCTAGTGCTTCTAGTTTATGATTTTTTGTGTGAGTTAAGCGACCAGAAGTTTCAGGGATATGCAACCCCATTAGACTAGAAGATAATAGAATTGATAGCTCAATATAACCACACTAATTTGTCAGCACTACTAGATATTGAGGTGGAAAATTATAAAGTGAAACCATTTCAAGTGTTTAAGGGGAAACTAAATGAAGTTATTGATTCCCAAGTTAATGCAATTTGTGAAGAAGTTAATTTTGATGTCTTCAATAACACTCTAGAGAGGTTAACATTTCTTATCAGCTTTTTGGAGGATTTTGATAGGGAATCCAATGCAGTGGTAACCAAGTACTCCCCTTATAGGAAATCCATGGAAAAAATTATGGATTTTGATTGGTCGTCTAAGGAAGAGTATGAAGAATGGGGAAGGTTGTATGTTGGAAAGTTTGGTTTGTGAAACATATACTGGGTCATGTGTTGTACAAGTCTAGCCTCAAAGGTTACAAAGTTAAAACATATGTTTCATAGGGAAGTATCGGTTATTGATGATGTGGAATGTTGATTGAGATACTGACTTACTTATGGTCTACATCATTTTGTCATTTTACTTGATAAATTAGGTGTATTCTTTTGATGTGTGATTTTGAAAAGGAAAAGTTGCTCTTCATTGTAAATGTAAATATTCTTTTTCTTATGTGTATTCCCTCCATTTTTTATTGCAAATATAACTAAATTTAGGAATATTCCTTCAAGCAGTCCAATTCAAGTGTGAAATGTGTACATTTGGTATGTGGCTTGTTTTTCTCCCTTGTTCTATAAAAGGGAATTTAGGTCCATTTGTGTGGATCTTTTGTTGAAATTTTGGAGCTACATTGAGAGAAATATAGAACACTAAGTAGATATGTTGAGTCTTTATTTAATTTTTTGAGTCTAGATAGTAAATTTATTCAAATGTATGGTTTCTGAGTATATTTGAAGGATAATGGAGATTTTCTATGTCTATAGTCTCTCCATTTTGGTTTTATATTAGAATCATTAATGAAAATATTGATCAACGATCATTTCATTAATTGTCATCGTGTTATACTCTAATATGTGATTTGGTTTTGGCTCTTGTTTATGGAATGAGTTAAAATGCTCAGATTAGATCATGGTTCATATATGAAGTCATTTGGATTTGATAAGTAGTCTTTAGTGCTTAGTCATTGATTTGTGAATTACAAGGTGATCACTAGATCATAATTGCTGAGAATTAAATATGCCTTATGTTTCAATTTATAGAGACTCCTAGCCTATGGATAATGACACTAATATTTAACCCTTTGAACCTTTCTTATGGTTTTAGTCACCCAAATTCAAAGAAATATTTTAAAATAATCATTGACGCACCTGTTGTTAGTTGTTATTTCACATTCTCGGCTTAAGATGCATAATTAACTCAAAGAATTTCCATCTTAATTATGAGTAATTTCATCTTATTTTCTATTAATGAGAATTTTTCTACCTTGATTTACAATGTATTTATAGATCATTGAAATGAGTTATATATTTGGCATTGTGGGAATACCCTCCCAGGTTTGGCAGAACCTGAAATGCAGGAGATAAGATAATATACATTTTATCTCATTTGTTGGCCACTCATCTAGTAGGTATTTAAGAATTGAGTTTGGAAAAATCATAGGTACTTGCTATGGCCTGGGATGCCATGAGTCAAGAAATTTTCACTAAAGTATTATCAATAGGGCACCAAACTCCCATAAAAATACCACAAGAGGTGGGGTGGATGCAAATACAAACTAGGAACAATAAAATATGAATAAGATAAATTCTATATACTTAAACAAGAATGCAATACTAGAAAACAAAAATGCAGAAATTACTGTGAAAATGACAAAAAATGTTGTGCAGAAAGTGCAACTGGACTGATTCGCCCAGGGTGGCTAATGAGTCTAGGGGTGAATATTTTTGATTTTTTTCAAAAAAATTAAAATGATTTTTATTCTTTTCTAATGCAAATCTAGGATGCAGATGCAAAATTTGAATTTTGTATTGTTTTGAAGTGCAAAAATGAAATCTATATGAACTATTCACTAATGCAATTTTGAAAAACCCTAGGATGAAAAATAATGCAAAATATAATATAATGAGTCCTAGGATGTAAATGAAAATTTAAATAAAAATGATAATGTTCAATATGCAGGTTCACCAAAATGAAAGTTGTAGATTTTTTGGGTGTGGAATGTTATAACTCTCTTGCTCAATTAGGGTTTTTCACCTAAAGGAAAGAGATAGCTCCCACACAAAATCTATGCGGTTCACTCAAAATAATGCAAGTACAATGAAAATAATCCTAAATGCAAAAAACTAATAAAATGGATTTATTATTTATGCAAAACCTAATATAAGCAAAGTGTTTGAAAACATAGTGTGATATGCAAAAATGAACTAGAAACATGCACAAATGAAAATAGAACTTAATGAAATTGAAAGGAGTGCACCTAGAGATAGAATGTTGATGCTTGAATGTTTTGGAATGTTTTAGAAATCATTATTGATTACCATTGGGACTCATTCGCCATAGATAGAAAATTAAACCTACTTCTGGTAAATTCTGTTGAAACAGGTTTCAGAGTGTTGAGAACTGAAAACCTCAAAAATCACTTGTTCCATCCTAGAAGTGAAACTCATTCACCACAGATGCTGAATCAGTCCACCTATAGAAATCTACAAATTTTGAAGTCAACTCTGTGGGTCTAGATCTATGATTGTCTCCTTGTCAGGTTAACGAATCCAAATCTACAAAAAATGGGTTAAATGATGTCTCCAAGCTTGAATTGGGTCTTTGTTGAATTGAATAGCTTTGATGATTTTTTTGACCACTTTTCAACACCTATCAATTTGAAAGATCTTCCTACAAGATCTACAAAAAAACATGCAAAGAGGGGAAAATGGTTAAGGGTTATAGTATAGGGGTTCACTTTGGTCAAACCCTAGTTTGGTAATAAAACCCTAGAGAAAGAAATGAAAGAAGAAAGGAATGATGAAAAAACAACATGCAAGTGTCATAAACTCACCAAACCCTTGTTGTTAAAGTCTAAATATATGTCATTGGCTACTCCAAGATACTTGATTCAATGATGCTATGATGATTGAATTCAAGAATGAGATGATTGAATAGATGAATGAGTGAATTAGTGAACTAGGTGATTGGGGGTTAAAATTGATAGGAAAAAACTTATTTATACACACTTATGCCTTAATTTCCAAAAAATACAACATCACAGGATGACGTAAGGTGTTAATGAATAAAAACCCAAAAGAAATTTGAATTTAGTTTGAATTTTGTGCCAAGAGGGACTCATTCACCACCCATGGAAAATGGGTCCCACTCAAGGCATGCAAGTGGGTGACAAGGATTAAGTTACCTTTAATGATATTTTTCAAGTTTATATTAAAAAAAATCCAATTAAGGCCTACAAGTGTGTAAAGGGGCCAAATAAAGAATAAGAAAGGTGTAATTAGTGGTGAAAAGCCTAGAGAAGCATGAAAATTTGTTACAAGAATTTACAACACTTTGAAATAATACTTGATAAGGGATAAAAAGGGAATATTTAGATGAATTATAATAAGAAGAGTTTAGAAGAGTGTAGAAATTTATTACAACACTTCACAACACCTTCATAAGACATCATAAAGTCTTAATAATTTGAATATTCAAGAATTAATGTGAATGTATAAGTTACATTATGACATTAAATGTAAGCAAAATAGGCCAACAACCATAGGAAAAAGACCTAAACGACCATGAAAATGTCCAAAGATCCATTTTTCTATATTACGCACTTGTATAGGACATTCTATATTTATTTTATCTTCTTTAAGTTTCATCCTTAATCCATATAGTAAGTCTGAAAATTTTAAATATGTTAATTAGGTCTTCAAGAAATTATATTTCTTCAATTTGATTAGTAATATTTTCTATCATACTAATTTGATGTAATCTAAATTTTTCTCATTATTTTTATAAAAAATTAATATATTACCTAGTGAACAATTAAGTACATGACACAACTATTGCTAAATCCTTTTTTGAAATGATGGAAGGATAATAAAGTGTATATTGATGGATTTAAATGTCTCATCATTGAAGAGATTATTACATAGATTACATAGATTATTGGGCTCTCCATTGAACGTCTTAAGGTATTTTAAGATATGAGGCTAGGGTATAATACCTTGGAAACCTCACCAATGGTTGGTGAAAATATTGTTAAACTACATTCTAGGTATGCTAAAAAAATTTCAAGCCAATCTATGGAGATGTAGTGTATTGTATAATGAGTTATGTGAAGATTGAGGGAAGATTTAAACATATATATGAATACTATTTTGTATTGTTAAGTTCTAATTTAGACATAAAATGATGGTTTATTTTCCTTTTACAAAATTTCATCCATAGAGAACTCAACCATGGATTGCAAATGGGCCTTTGTTTTAACCCTCTACATCAAGGGATAACAAACTTAATTTCCAATTATATGAAATATTAGTACTATAATCCTAGAAGAACTAAAAATTGGTAAGATGAAGATAGGATCAAAGAAGTCAAACTTCAAAATGTAGGTTGGGGTGATATACATAAGAAAGTAAAAAATATTATAATATCTAAGAATCAATATTTTGGGAGCTTAGGTTATAAAAAATTAATATGAGGTTAAGAAAATGTTTAATTAGATGGTTTTAGGAGTTATTTGAAAAGAAAAACCAAAAAATGTCATATATTTTTCAATCAGTTCTCCATTATTTGGCATCTTGATTGCATCACCCAACATCCTAGGCGATTTATCTATTCTAGCTGTGAATTCTTCTTCTAATATATTTTTTTGGTTGTGAGAACTATTAACAAATTATTGGATACTCAACATGTCCTTAAAGAGTGGTTTTACATTTAAATTAATAGGGTAAATATGTGGTTAGCCATTCTTGAGAGAAATATTTAAGGAAAAACCTACATAAGGTAATGTGACACAAGACAATTTGGAGGTACCTAAAGTGAGGAAGAGGCTATACATTGGGAGATTTTGGAGTTGAAGGAAAATAGTGAAATTAAATTTTTGGGTCAAGATAATTGGAAAGAAGAATATAATTTAAAATATTGATTGATCTAGAGAAGGATTTAATTGGACTAATGGGTAGACCTAACAATGGAATCTAGGTGAGCAAGAATTCTATCCAAAATAGTGCCAACGACCTATTGAGAATCTAATTGAGAAAATTATGGATCTAAAAAAGATCATGAATTCTAATGTGTGGGTAAAAAATTTGTAGTGATAGTAAGATGAAAAAGGAGGGACCTAATAATAGGATGGAAAGAAAAAATATGAATTCATTCATGGAATGAAATAAATACTTCCAAGAATTTGTTAAAATACACATAAATTCTACTACCAAGGGCTAGAGGTGGTGAACATAGGTGTGTGAAAAAATTTGTCTAGTAGTATTTGATATGGTTTGACATTTAACACCATATAAGTCCTAATACATATTCAATTTTTTACCTTTAATAAACTATTAGTTAAATAAGGAATCATATTGCACTTGCATATGAAATATTATTCATATCCTCCAAAAAAAATTGTTGGAATAGAGAATTATTCTAAACTTAATTTTAGTTTTACTATTAATAACACTTAGGTTAGTACTATTGTGCATGACAAACTATGTCAAAATAGTCCCAAGGTACTTCCTATGACTTAACCACAGGTTCTTGTTACTCTTATTTCTATGATTGTTTATGAAAAGTATGTATATAGTATCCTTGAGGTATTTAATCTTAAATCTACTAACCAATTGAACCTTGAGTTCTCTAATGTAATACAAACTATTCTTAAAGATAGTAATATTATCATTACATGAAATTATTTTTAGTGCTTGACCATCTATCTATTTTTATTACACATAGTGATTAGCTTGATTCCTTAAAAACATAAGTCTATTGTATGTGAATGAAAATTTTGATATTATATATGTAGTTATTGGTTTAATCCATATAGAGACCTTTCTTATTTATGAATAAAATAGTTTTCCCCTTTAATTATTTAGACAAAAGTATATTATATTTAATCCTTTAAATATTCATAAAATTTTGTTTTATTGACACCCATCTACTCAATGCATAAATAAAACCCACAATTATAGATAAAATCCAAATAAATTTCAATTTACCTTTAGGAGAGAAAATACCACAAAATTATATTCCCTCTACTTAAAAATATATTTTTCACCAAAAATGTATTATACTTGACCAATGTACTCTACTCAAAACTTCTTCTTGAACATTCACTTGGAAATATTTTTTGTTTCCTTCATTTAGATACCAAGTCCGAAGTCTTATTGTACTATAATTTCATAAGCTTTCATGGAATTATCTAAGAATTGTTATATTTATATGAAAAATTTCCACACAAATCTTCATTTATTATTAGTACTAAAGTGAGGAAAAAGAAAACCAAAATCCTAATGGGCTATAGCTTTTAGGTGACTTCTATTATAATAGTAAAATTCTCATAGTATTCATAAATGAAGAATTCATTTTGACATCTACACCTTATTCTTCTCTATATTTAGTGATAAATGATCTTGGTATTCCTCCACCTATAATAAAAATATATACTTGAATGTTCATAATCAAATGAATGATATTCCTCTAGTTTATATTTAGAATACATCATGTTTCTATAATTTTTATTTGACTATCTTTCCACCTCTAGAGAAAATAATCCATGCTCAATCTTGAGTACAAAACCTTCTTGGATACTACATTCAGGATTTATGGTTTTTTTCTTTGAGCACAAAAGTAGATGACTTATTTTTTGAAATACCAAGAATTATCGATTTCCACAACCAAAGCTTGTGTTTTGATCCAACCCTACTTAATAGGCTTCTAACTCAATTGTCTATTTGGCCTTTTAGTTATTTTATTCTATTATGGTCTATATTGTGTTTTCCTTCACTTAAAATTACTACTGTGCTTGCAATATTCCTCTAATTGCTTTGAGCAATACATCCCACCATAATCTATCCTAAGGTTTTTAACTTCATTTTTTAATTTCCACTAAAGTATTTAAATTCATTGAACATGAAAACAAAATTTAAATTTTAATGAAACATATGCCATAAAAATTTATAATAATTATTAGTTAAGAAAACATAATATTCAGACCTACTAATTTAGTGGAAATCCATGAGTTTGAATAAATTATTATGAATCACTTCCAACACATCCCTTTTCCTATAAGTTCATGAAATAAAATGCACCCTATTTTACTTAAAAATAATAGAAATTTTAAAAAATTAAAACCAATAGAATAACACAACATACCTTCCACCATATCTTGTTTCATGAAAAATACAAGCCACTTTATCTTATATGAATCACTTGCTGATGCCATAAAACCTAATTAGAGGTTAGTAACATTAATAGAGGTAAATAATGTTGATTTCTTTAGCCCAAATAGAGTACCATGCCTAATACCTTTATCTAGCACCATTTACCTCTTTCTAATCTATATAAATTTTACGATAAGTAACATGGACACTAAGTCAATCATCTTAGAAATAAAAATTGTATTTCTATGTATATTCACTCTCATACACATAATTTTCACTTTCACCAGGTTTCATTAACTAGGAATCTATAAAGAGATATTATTCAAAGTAAAACACATTATCTATTACACTCCTTATAATCATAATACTAATCCTTCTATAGATTTGTATGACATTATGCACCTAAATAAATTAACTAGGAAACATGAATAATAAGGTTAGAGAATACAAGTGTGTCAGTAGAATACGCATTAGTGTTAAAGGATCTACTCGAAGAGTCATCCTTATTTTATTAGAAACTATGGAGTAATTTTTTCTCTAGGTATGTTTTTATTTATCATTTTTCTTTCAACCTTGAGGTTCTTATCTTTTTCAAATTTTTTTATTCACCCCACCATCTATCGTAGTGATGCACAAGTTCAAATCCTGCAGGGGGTAAGGTATGTACACCTCGTATTGTGGACCATGAGTTAGGTGCCTCCCTCATATTAGGAGTACGAGGAGTCCCATATATTGCAAGCCATCTGTAGACCCAAAAATAGATCGCCTGGTATTGTGGACTATAAAAAGATATTATTATTATTATTATTATGCATCATTCTAGATTTTTTTGGTTACTTTTGGAAAAAAGGGTGCACAATGGTGCCACATAGTGGCTACTTGATCCTTTTTGAATATTGATCTCATTTTGGGCATAAAGTAGGAAACATGGCTATCTTGCAAGGATTTTCCACAAGTTGCTCACACAAATTTTGAAAAATGCACACCAACATCCCACGTTGCCCATCCTTTTTCAAGCAAGTCTCTTTAGTATCGAGAGAATTGTCTTTGTGGATACTATCAATTGGCAAGGTGTTTTGGATATGTGAAGGATAATAATGGAAAAAATAGGCCCTTAATTAGCAAAAAATTTAGAAAAATTAGAGTTAGGTAACTTGACGTAAAAATATGAATAAGTAATCTATATTATTTCAAAAATATGTAAGAATAGAATCTATAGAAAATTGAATGTAGTTTCTAAACTACTAGGTTTTTTTTTTTTTTAAATCTATTTGGTTAAAATTTAAATTTCAATGCAATAGTACTAAATTTCAAGGAAAAAAAGAAGTAGGTGTCTGTCTGACCACCCTAACCGTAATAAAATGATAATATTTTTTTATAATATTTTAGATATAAGTATAGGAATCATTTCCCAGTGTGATACATATTTTTTTGTAATTTTTTTCCAAGTAAATCATTAATTATGATTTTTTATTACAAATTTTAAAAAACATAAAAACTCGTATGTCTGACCACCTTAATTTGGTCAAAATTTCATGAAATTCAATATTTTTTTAATCCTATAGTATGGAAAGCATAAAATGTGACACATGTTTCAAATTCAAAAAATGTGATACTATTTGAAAGCTATAGATGTTTTTCAATCAACCTATCAATCAAGACTTTAGTCATAATTCAAATAGAAAATGAATAATAATTATTTATTAAATTCTAAGTAAAGCATAATTTATATTCGTGGAAAGTTGAGAATTTACTTTAAAAACCCTTTTTGTTTCATCAATTTTGGGTAAAAAAATTCATCAACCACATACCCTACACATACACATCATATTACCACTTTTTGGCCCATCATGATCCTACACATACCCTTTTTTCACCTTCACAACCTCAAGGGACAACTTCCATTTGATGATGTCGCTACTGCCTATAGTCAATTGAATAAAATTGGATTGAGCATTTACAAACTCATACATTCCTCTAGTAGGGAAATCTTCATGAAGGTTTTGTGTCATCTAGTTCATAAAGTTGTTGCACCCATCACCATTATTGAAGAAACTTAGTTTTTATTACATGGGATTGTCATGATCAAATTTGATCTTTAATTATATTTTCAAGCTATGTTTTGATGCCACCTATTATGGCTTTTTTCTTTTGGTGATAGAGAGATTTTTGTGCTTAAATGCTTTCCTTGGCTTATAAAAGGGATTTTTCAATAGCCTCTAGAGAGGAAAAAAGAGGGAGAAATACAGATAGATATAGATAGATTAGGATAGAGAAGATTTCTTGAAAAAATTTCATTGCTCTATAGCAATTTTGTAATCAATTTCAAGATAACTATTCAAATCTATTATCCAACATTGGTATTTTTATTGTTCTACAAAATCAAGCAATAGAAGAAGGAAAATTATATTAGACTATCTACATGTGGCCTATGTTATAGATTTTATTCTCTATTCATGCATGCTCAATGCAATGTGTCACTTTATTTTTGGATATAGTCTTAATAATTGATTCTTCATTACTAGCTTTTATATTCTTCTAACTTAGACTCTCAGGAATTGAACCATGTTATGATACTCTTCCATTTCCTATTGAAATTATGTTAGATTTTATATTGTGCTATTGGGGCAGAATAGTTTTGTAAGGGTCTGAAACATCTTTTTCAAGCTCAGGTTCTCTACTTTCTGTCAAACCTTAATGGGTGCTTCCCATGGGAGGATATGAATGATTTATTTATGCTTGTATAAGCCCTTGGTATCTTGTTCTCTTCCAACAATAAAGGTTTTGTGGTATTCTATGTTCATTTAATCAGAATTAGGAACTTATTATGGTTTTGAAATGTTGTAAAACCTTTTGGTGCATCACCTTACTTAACTTTTATTCTTATATTTTCTTATCCCTTTATTCAAACACAAAAGGAAGAGCCAAATTATTTAAAAATTCCAAAGGTTATTTAGTGAAGCACAAGAAGGTCCCTAATTCACTAGATTTACCATAAGGTTATTCAAAGAAGCACAAACTTTCATGATCAACAATTCCTTTTTCGGCATGCCTAGTGGGACCAAGATCTTTCACAACATCTAATACCCAACCTTAAAGAGGAATTTGAATTGGATTAGAAGGAGAGGCTAGTAAACTCACACCTAGGGTCCAAATGAGGGAATCTTGTAGAGGAAATTTCAAATAATCCTAACTACCTTCTTCTATTTTGTGGAGGAGACAAATCATAAATTTTGTTTCACCTCCTAAAGGAAATAAATCCAAGAGTGCTAATCCAAATTTTAAAGCCCTATCTACCCCTCCAAGAGGTTGAGCTTTTCAAATTAGAATACCTATTTTCTGCATTCATAGAGCATTTTTCCCTATGGCTCTCCTAGGAGCTTCAAGAAATTTTATGAACTCAGATAGTGGTAGTCCACTAGTTCCTCCTACCCCTCCCAATATATGGCCTATTATCCTTGAAAATGATTTAAAACTAATTTTGAAGTTCACTGGGTAGGAATTCAAAACAACATTTGAGCATCTCCAAGATATCATAGATGTTTTTAGAATCCACAATATCATTGAGCAGAATATAGCCCTTAGATTGTTGGTCACATCCTTTAAGGGAAAGGCTTAGGGCTGGTATAGGTCCCTATCTTCCAATTCCATCCATACTTAGTGTGAAATCAAAGAAAATTAATTTGAGCACATTTTAGAGAAAGGATATTGCTCATGCCTATTGCAATAGATTTTAACAATCAAGAGAGTGCCTTAGGAGGCTATAACGGATTTTAATACTAGGTTACAACAAACCTATCAATAGATTCCCATGATGAACCAACAATGGAATTCATGTTCTACCTAAAATCCCTCAATTCAGACATTGTAGTAATGGTATAGTCGCTTGGAGGTGATACTCTACCTTGTGCATATAATCTAGCGATAAGAGCAGAAAATAGTCTGATGGACATCGAGAGGCTCTCACCGTGCACATTGATGCTAATGTGTGTTGAAATATTTGGTAGAATGGATAAGGAGGAAACCCCTAATACATCTACTACACTTCTTAGCATGCTAGTTTCATTGCTTCCTTCAATGTATCTGTATCCAAACACACAACCAAGCATGTCAGGCTTGTTGTGTAGTTTTGAAAACACACCTCGTTGAAAGTAGGGACCCTCTTCTACTTTCATTTTTGGTTTTTTGGCCCTTTGGTTTTGAGGATTTTGTTTCCTTGGAATGTGCATAAATGATTATCCTACTTGTGCAAATTCCCATTTTTAGGAAACACTTTGAAAATCTTGTGTTCTAGGACATATTTCGGGTTTCTCTCTATTTTTAGGAAAATTCCCTCTCGGTGGAATTCTCCAAACATTTTGAAAACCTGATAGATGTTGCTTTGCATTGTTTTTGGAAATTCTAAGATTTCATGAAATTCTGTTTCGTTTTGATTTTTTTGAAACTTCATCGTTTCTTCGGATTCCCAAGCCCGCTATCTTTTTGATGAATTTATGTCTCTTTTACGATCTTGTAGTTGGCTTTTATTGGATTTAACTAGGATTTATGCCAATAATTTTTGTGTCATTTTCCCTTTTGTGACATTTAAGGAGATTTATTTTGAATTGCTATTGTCGTATTGTGCATTTGAGCTTGTGATCGATCATTGCAGTAGGGTTTTTTGCTAACCATTGGCTTTTTGCTCAAACTTTAGGGTTTCTTGTGAATTGTTAATATTTTGATCTTCTTTACTTTGATGGTATGTATATGTTTCCTTCTCTTTTAATGAATGAATTGAATTGATTTAGGGTTTGTGTGTGTATGCTTTGAGTTAGGGTTTTGATGTGGTAGAGTTTAGTTGCAGGGTTAGGATTTTTGGTTTTGGCTTGATGATCTTCCCTATAGCTTACATTTCCTTTCCTTCTACCTAACTATGATCCAATGCAATTAATAATTGCTATATTTGATTATTAATTTGATTTCATACTTTCCCATGTCGAGCTTTGGTTTGACCTAGAAATCTTTGACCTTCGATGAGATCACATCCTAGGCGAATTGAAACCTTTTTGTTTATAATATAAATTTGATAATTGCCTTTTCTTAGTAAGGTTTTAGGGAGCTTTCATGAGGATTAGTGCAATGAAAGGGTGAGTTGGGATCCAAGCTATGTTGTCATGGAAATTTCTTAGGGTTTAGCTTGTTGAGATCATTACTCATATTGATTGAATATCCTTTGGAATGATTGGAAACCTAGATTATTCGTATTGCACTTTGAACGAACTAAATCCAAAGATAAATCCCCAATTTCTTAATCATTTGATCAATCTCGGTGAAATCTTGATGAAGTCAAAGATTTTGGGTTTTCGAACATCTCATGCATTTTCCTTACTTTAGGAATTTCCATTGCTTTATCGAACTCCCAAAAATATGCTTCAAAACATGAAAATTACATTGACGTCATAAAATTTTGTTTCATCAGGATTTTACCAAAAAATTATTTGGCTCTTCATTTTCCCAGAACATATGAACTCCTACCATTTTTGTGAATTTTGGTCCCTGGCAGAATTCTCTAAAATCTTGTTGAAATGAAGATTTGTGAGATAGCATGAGTTATTTGCTTATGATTGTGCATTATATGATCAATTTGAGTTATTTTAAGATGTTTCATGTTGTTTCTTAACTATGATGGTTGATTAAATGGTTGGTTGGAAGTCTCTTTGTGCTTGTTTCATTGAAATTTGTCTAGTATGAAATTTTCTGAAATTCCCCTCTAGCTCAAATTCTGAGAGAAGGCTTAAAATCCAAACTTTGAAAGGAGTAATCTTTATGAGATTCTAGGGATTTTTTCTCATCATGGGACTTTTCCTAAGGATGAATACACCATTTTTTGAGGGATTAACTTGAATATTATGTTGTGGTCTCTTTGTTGAATGCAAGTAGAATCAAGTCAAGTTGCTGGAAGAAGCAAGAGAAGGGTAATGGATCCAAGTACTGAAGGGTCTATTATCTCTGAGGTAGAAAGGATTAAAATGGATATAAAGAGCAGAATCCTAGAGAGAAAGTTGGCTTCCATTTGGTAAGAGGTCACTGATAATAATGTTGGGCTATGGGATTATGAAGAATTCAAGGAAAGGATGGCAACACAAAACCTGCCTCTATTGGCTAGAAGGATATTGGAATTAGGGTTGGCCCATGTAGTTGGATTACCTCATATAGTTCAATGTTATGAGTTGGTGCTTGATTGTGGCAGACATTATGATAGGGGCACACAGAGGATAGTTCATCCTCAAGGAATAATTTTGGTAAATCTCAACCCTGTATCTATAGCTCAGACCTTTGACATGCCAGATAGGTCTCATGTGGTGGCTTTTGATATGGATATAGAAAAGAAGTATTATGATGAAGTTGTCATCAAATAACAATAGGTCATCATTCCTAGTTAGAGAAACCCAAGTATCACTTCTCCAAGCTACCCAAGAAACTATTCAAAGCTAAGTTCAAGAAGGAATACTACAATGCTATCACAGTCCTCAATAGGGTGGTGGGACTGAAGAGTGCAGAATTATTTGAAAACTAGATGTTCCATGTCATTGTGAGGGTGGAGTAGAATATTGACTACCATTGGGTAGGCATTATAAGTGCAATGATACATGAGCAAATGTGGAATGTCCTATAGAAAAATACCTTCACAATGACCTGCTACTTGGTTTATGCACTTGCGAGGTTCCATCCATACAAGGGGCTAAGTACAAGGGGTTTGTTTGGGTAGGATGTGATTTATGAGGTATACCCACAATTTTACTTGGGTGCAACAAGTTATAGGAGGGTGAATGATGCATTCACCATGTACATCACTAGACTATTGCAAGGTGTAGAGCATGTATTGATCTTTGATAATGCAAGGGATTAATCAAGAGGTTTTGAGCTTGGTTTATCTAGTTCCCTACCTTTTCATACATTAGAATAGATGGTTGTCAAAGGGCTCTATACAGATTCCCTAGATATCCCACATATCATATTATACTCCTGGTTTTCACAAGGAAAATCTATGATTTTGATGCAATTGACAAGAAGGGTAAACATAAGATTGGATTTGGTGGTGATTTACATTTGAGGATAGGCAGTAGTTAGGCTTGTCCCTCTATTAATTTGGCCCATGCTTCTAAGGAAGAAATGAGTACTTTGGGTCTATCCTTCCATTCTAAGAGATCCAAATTTGATAGGACTTGTGAGGCATGAAAGAGGGCCAGAAGGGAATATAGTCATAAGGATGATATAATGGATTAATGGGTCAAAAACAATGATGAATTTGAAATTAGAAAGAAGTTGTGTAGGTTATCAATGAACTTATTCTTGCTATATAATATAAAAGCCATTCCAAATTAGGTTGAAGATGATAGAGATTTGATTCATGGCCATGACTATGAAGTTGTGAAGGATAAAATAGTTAGAGAAATAGACTGGTTGGAGGAAGAGAAAATAGAAATAGAGTAGATCATGACTCTAGTAATCAAGTACACTAAGTTGTGGCTCAAGTACAAGATGTGGGAGTTTCAAATTGAGGGTGTGCAATGCACCTATGATCTAATGGGAGACTTGGAGTCTCATTCCACTTCTAAGGAATGAATTGCATAGGATCCTAAGGCTTAGGCCAAGGTGAGCTCTCCTTTTAAGATAAAGATTAAAGATTCTTAGGTGGAGGAGGTAGAAGATGCAAAGAAACAAAGAAAACCCATTTCTAAGAAAAGGAAACACACTACAAAGACAAAGAAATGTACAAAAGATGAAGCTAAGAAAGAATGTAAAGAGGGTAGTGGTTTTATGCCTAAAATAAGAAGAATAGTGAGATTGACAAAGAAGGAGAAATAATCCTCTAAGGTAGGGGATGAAGGTGACCTACCAATACTAAGTGTGGAAAGTTTAGGAGAAAAGACATAGGTGTACACACGAAGATAAATAACTCATTCTCCCAAGGATAGTCTTTCACAGAAGGATGTTCCTTTAGCTACCCTTGCTACAAAACAACATGATGATGCCCCTCCTTCTCATGAGGCTCATAATGAAACAGGTGAATCTGTAGAGGCAAAGGACCACCAAGATGAAGGAGAAGAATAATTCCAAAAAGGTGAACTTTACAACATGAAGGAAAAAATAGAGAGCATATTGTAGTCTCCTTTGGTAACTTATGAGAATTCACGTACAAGAAATGAAAAGGATAGGTCTCCACATAGAGAAGAAATTTCGATCAAGATTTCCTCACCAATGCATCAAGGAGAAGAGCACAATAAGGAAAGTGAAGATAAGGTTGAGGAGATTCCTAAAAAGAAAAATTTGAATGAGGATGCACCAAAGGTTTAGTAGGATGTGGTTGGGAAAAGTAATTTACAATTAGATTCCACTATTCCAAGTTGGTTGGATAAGGAGTTAAGGAGTAATCAAGTTATGGTAGATGATACTCCTTTGAACTAGGATGAATTACTGGGAAAAGTAGGAAAAGGAAAAGCAAAAAAGAAACCTAGGTTTATCTCCAAGATCGAGAGAGATGAAGCTAATAATAGAGTGATTAAAAATGCCACCCTAGTGCCAAATAAGAATATAGATGAGGTGACTTGTAAAGATTATAGTGTACAAACTATTAGCTTGGGACCCACTTCTATGATGTAGGAAGTTGAAGAATTTGAAGATTCCAGTGTTGCTATCTTAAGCATATTGAAGAAAGAGGTGCAAGCTAAGTAGGATTTGAAGAAGGATAATGATAAACTTAAGAAGTATCTATAGGATTTGATGAAACCATTGCAATCCATCCAATCCCCATCGTTTGCTACAAGTTTCCTGCCACAAGAAACAATAACTAAGTTAGAGAAGATGAAAACCACTACACATTCCACAATGAGCTAGTTGTAGGGAGTGCAAGCTAAAGGGGATAATTCCATCAAAGATATATTTTCAACTAGTGGAGATGATATAAGATCATTATATTGGTTAAATAATGTACTAGCTTAGGATAAGGAGGATGTGGATCTTTTGTTGTAGAAGACTAAATTCATCATGGAATATACTAAAGGAAAACTAGTAAATGGTGGAATTCTCCCTTCTCCCAAAGCTATAGAACCATGTGAATGGTTTTAAGTTTTTTGAATAAGGAAAAGGGTTTTAAAGAAGATGCATACACATGGGAAACAAATTGAGGACATGCTGACTGAGATCTACAACAAGTGCATTTCTTTCTTTGAAGTTATGGTAGGAAGAAAAAGGTTTGCACTGAAACATTTGATCTTGGAGCAATTGAGAAAATGGTAGCATGATGTATATTCTCCAATCAATGAGGACCCAATCACTAAACATTAGTTAGATGATGCAACCATATATATTGTAGTTATGGATAAGTACCAAACTATGAAGGTGGATTGGGATAAAGTTGTAAAACAGTTAAGATAGGACATTAATTCCATTGAAAGGAAAATTAAAGTATTAGTTATTCCACCTATAGCTAACTTGGAGAAGATATTTTTGATGGTGCAGGATAAAATGGAGCGAGACAAAGACAAAGGGGATAGTAGTTAATATAGTTCCTCATTGAAATTTGTGCTTCCCCATTATTTCTCTTCCTCCACATATATTGGACTGAGCTATGTTGGAGATCCTAGGCCGACTTGGATGGAGTGCATGCATTTAATGCATATTTTACCTTATTTTGATTTTCTCTTTTCCAACTTGATATAGGGGCCAATTGTTTTGTAACTCTATTTGGGCCAACATTGATATAATATCTATAAATAAGGGTTAGTGTCCCATTTGAAAGGGATAGATAGTTTTACATTGGAGTGAATTAAGCAGTATAGTAAGAGTTAGAGATAGGAGTTATTTCATTTTGAAGCAAATGTTGTAATACAGAACATTGGAATTATTGCTATCATTGGATGATTCAATACAATTGAAGACATTGTGATTTGGCGATCTCTCTTGTGTTGAATTATATTGCATGGTTCTTGTTATTCTATCTTTGATATTTCTTGAGAAATATTGGAATAAATTAGATTTATAAATATATATGATTCAAGAGTGTTTATGGTTTGATGAAGTGTTTGTAGCAATCTATAGTCCATACTTTTTGCAACTAGCTGATTGTTAGTTGCTTTACAAAGTTGGCCTGGACTTCAGATTCATTGTGCTTATTTCAATTGTGGAAAATTGTTCATTTCAATTGCAATAGGGTTGTTTTGGATCATTGTTCATGATCTAAAAATATTTAATGTCTTATAAGATTGCACTATTTCTGTCAAATTGTAGATTCATTTGGGTCAAGCAAGAATCAATTTTTAGGATTGGCCCATTTCAAGTATTTTATCATTTGCAATATTAATCTTAGAAATCTCTTCAAAACCCTTATGTATTTTGTTGTTTCTTTTATTGTTTGGGTTAGCTTAGGATTGAAGGTATCACCATATTGTAAAATCCGATAAGTTCAAAGATTTAGTATTTTCTTGTAGTAAGGTCCCTTTGTGATTACCAAAATTTCACATTTTCACTTAGTTGTTTATGCATTGTCAAGACCTAACACTAGAGACCTTGGGGTTATCTCTTAAAGCTTGCTGATATAGATTTACATTTCAAGAGAGATAGGATATTTTTATCTTGTCTGAGTTGTTGCTATGTAGAAAACACCATCAATAGATTGGTGCTAGAAGGAGGGCCTAAATAAGAAAGTTGGATTGATTTTTGTCTCCCATTTCTCTTGAAATATTTAGAAGAAGAATCAGATCTACTCTAGGGGAAGAGAAATTTCAAGAGTTGCAAGATCCCACTAGGTCAAGAAGGACTAGAAGAAGGGGAGAATCATCATCGACGTAGCCACTTGAGTCATCTCCATCCTCCTCATCTTCATCAAGTCCATCTTCATAAAATTTTGAAGCCATCCGTATTCAACAACCTCAACAAGCCATACATCATCCTTTACCACCTCCACCTCCACTAATGGATTTCCTTGCTAACAATCGATCTCCTTTGACTTTCAATAATTACAATGTCATGCCCAAGAACCCAAAACACTTTTGTTCCAAGTTCCATGTTAATGACCCTAATAGGACCATAGAGAAATATATCAAGATTTTTTAGAATTTCCTTAGGAATAGAGGAATCAACCATGAGGATGTAGCATGTGGGTCTTTCCTTATTCCTTAGGGGAAGATGCATTCTACTAGTACAATCATTTGCTTGCTAGGTCTATTCAAAATTGGACTCAACTAGAGACTACATTTCTAAAGAAGTTTAGGATTCCCATTAGTCCAAATGTGCTTTACCTTCAGTTCACTAAGGTTAAGAGAGAGATCAATGAGCCCATAGGGTCCTTTAACAATAGGTTTCATCCCACATATACCCAACTGTAGTCCTCTTATGTTGTAGATAAAGTCACTACTCTAGAAGTCTATTATGAAGGTCTTGATAGTTTGACAACCACATTCTTGAAGTGGATATCCAACCCTCCAAACAACTTGCTTGATGCATACACATAAGCTATTAAGGTTAGTACTGATTTGAGACAACACTTGTCAGGGCCTTTACCATCCCTAGGACCCATTGATCACCCTAGGTGGGTTCCTACTCTCAATCAGGCTCTAGCCAATCACACACCTATCATGAATCTAATACCTTAGTTGCTACTAGTCCCTCATCTAGGAACCCCTATGAACCAAGTCCCACCAATGGAAAATTATCCCCAACATAGTGTTAATCAACCCATTCACTCATAATAACCATTTAGTTTCCCTAGCTATCTGCAAACTTTTGAAGTCTTGAATCAGTCTCTGGGCTTTGGTGTAGTAGTAGGACATTCCCAAAACAATATGAACTAGACTCCATACAAAAATCCTATCAAAGAAAGGTTAGATGAACTGACTGAACAAGTGAAGAAGCTGAACATGGAGGTAACTTATCTAAGAAATCAGAATAGTCAGCTCCAAGCTGCTCAAAGAAGTATGCAATCTAATTATAATAGAGAAAAGGAGCCCCATCAAGGACATAATTTTGATAGGGGGAAAGGTTTCAATAGAGCACAACATTTTGATAGAGGACAAAAATTTGAGAGAGGATATCCCTCTACCCAAAATTTTGATAGAGGATAGGTTGGTGGACAAGGATTTGAAAAAAGACAACCACCTAGATAGAATAAGACTTGGAATACAAGGCCTAACAATGGAGGTGTACCCACCCCATTGGATCGGCCAACTAACCAAGAAAGGAATTCTAGTGGTGTGTTTATGGTTGAAGGTGCTTTATCAGGATGGTGTAGGATCCATAAAACAAGTCAAAATTCTGAGTTAGATTTCCTTGAATTCCAAACAACTACCTCTAACTTTCAATATGAGGTGGAGAAAAATGCAAGTAACTAGGAGTTGGTGTCATCTACTCCTTATGACTCCCCATGCTAGTGCTAAACTATGCTCCTTTCCCACAAAGTGAGGAGAATTGAATTGAATAAGAATCAATCCAATCTAAGGAGGAGGTAGATCCAGTGGGAAATGGAGACAAGATTACACAATTGTTTAATGAAAATCTTGGAAATGATAGTGGCCCCTTGGATGAAGAAGAGACCTATGTTGAAGAGGTGTAGGCATTCCAATGACCAGTCAAGAAGTATTACTTAATAGATCTTCCAAATAGATTCCCACAAACTGGAGGACCTTTCACCACTTATATTCCTCCAAACAACTTCACCACACCTCCAAATCCCAACACCAACAATAATCCAACGTATCCTCATGTGCCTAAACAATACTTATCAAAGGAAGGATGAGCACAAGTTGACCCATAAAAAGGAAAAAGTGTTGAAGCAAGCAAAGACAAGGTGGTGGAATGCCCCAAAGAGGCTCCTGTTGATATGAGTGTAGAACAACTAGCCATATATGTTGTAGAATAACTCAAAAAGCTAAAGGTAAGTCTCTCTGTATTTGAATTATTAATAATTCCAACTATTAGAAATGCAATTTTAGGAGCTTACAATGCAAGTTTAGTATCACAAAGTAAATCAATCAGTGAGAGTGTCAATAAGTCATCCAGTTCCCAAGTAGTAAAAGGTCAGAATCAGATTCACTTACCACCTAAATATAAAGAGAAACAAAGAGATAAAAGTTAGGTTGCCCAGGTTGATACTCCCTTAACTCTATTTCAAGGGAAAACAAAAACTCATCCATTTCTAATTTATGTCCATATATTTGGTAAGAACTTGCAAAATTGCTTGTTGGATTTAGGTGCTTCTACCAATGTAATGCCCTTTAGTTTCTATAGAGCCTTAGGCATAACACTTGTTGTGTCTCAAAAGACAGTTACTCAATGGGATAGAACAAAATGTAATGTTGTAGGGGAGTTGAACATGATCCCTATGAAAATTGCCTTGGACCCCCGAATTCAACAAGTCATCAATATACAGGTCGTAGATATACCTAACAGTTATGGTCTAATTTTGGGAAGAGACTTTAATAAGGCCTTGAATGGATACACATCAACCAATCAGTCTCATATGTGGCTTCCATGGAAAGGGGTCTCAAACCAAATCAAGATTGAAAGGCAGCCTAGAATGAAGTATGTGATCATAGAATGTCAAAATACTTCGAATGAAATATTGATGTCAGAGGTCAACATGGGTAATTATGTGCAAGAAACCCCTGCTGAGGAGTCTGACATAGAAGAAATTCTTATGCTGCATACTACACCTATTGATCTTACAATGGAATCTAGTAATATTGAAGCTCTTGTAGAACTGATTAATGATGATGATCCTGAAGATAGTTAGATTAGATTACTAGATAATTTTCAAGAATTCATTCAAAAATGCATTGAAGATCAGATTTAGTTGGGTAGAGGAATGAATTTTGGAGAATTACTCTTGCCAAATTGGTGTAGAGTTCATAATGCCTCCCACTTAGAACTAGAATACTACTTGTACCAAATAGTAGTAGAATAGGTACATAAGTGCATTAACCCCACTCCATCAATCAAAATAAATATACAAAATATTCAAGAGGATCCCAAAGGGAAGAAGGCGATGCTTTCTAAAGATCCCTCCAGTAGCAGTAATGTAAGAGATGTAATAAGGAAACCTAGAGTTGCTAGTTGTTGGACCCTAAGGTTTGATGGATCCAAATCAAAACAAGAAGCAAGAGAAGGATTTGAGTTAATCAGTCCAAGAGGTAAACCTTTCTTTGTTGCTCATAGGCTTCAGTTTCAATGTACCAATAATTTGGCAGAGTATGAGGCTTTAATTCATGGTTTTCTCATGGAACTAAGGAAAAGGGTTAGGATTTTGCAAATCTTTGGAGATTCTGAGTTAGTGATCAAGCAAGTTAGGAAGCAATACTCATGTCATGATAGAAGGATGACCAGTTATAGGCATAGAGTATGGGACCTTATTGAGGGATTTGATGCCTTCAACATTCAGTTGATACCATGAAGTAAGAACCAAACCATGGATTCCTTGGCTCAGGAAGCTAGTACTTTACAACCTTTGTCTCTCTCTAGATTGAAGAAGTTTACTGTGGAGCTGACTCGAGTACTTGACAATGTGACTAATTTTCATGTATTTGAAGATGATAGGAATATTTTAGATTTTATCACAAGTTGAGATGTCTTTACTTCACATATCATTGATGAAGTTGAACCCCAAGAAGCAGAAATGGACTTGGAAGGGGTGATTAATTTTAAGAATAATACTATTCCAAGGGGAATGGTGTAGCTAGAGAGTATTTTTGATTTGGAAAAATTCAGAGATCAAGAGCAAGATGCTAAGAAAGAGTCCATTAGTGGAAAATGTGAAACATACAACATGGGGACTCAAGATGATATCAAGAATGTAGTCATTGGCAAGGTATGTACTCTAGAGGAGAGAAAATGAATTATTGATGCATTACATACATGTCAAGATGTGATAGCCTGGAGTTACGAAGACCTAAAGAGATATGAAACTTCAACTATAGCTCACACTATCTATCTGAAGCCAGGAGTAATACCTTCCAGGTAGAGGAAAAGGCCAGTCAATACTTTGTTGAAGCCCATGATTCAAAAAGAAGTGTAGAAGTAGCTATCTACCAAAATCATATTCCCAGTCAAGCATTCAACTTGGGTTGCAAATTTGGTTCCTGTACAAAATAAAAATGGGGAAAACAGACTATGAGTGGATTTTAGGAACCTTAACAAAGCATCAAAAAAGGACAATTATCCACTTCCTTCACTAGATGAAGTACTTCATATTGTTAATGGATCACAAATGATGTATTTTCTAGATGGCTACTCTGGATACAATCAAGTTATGGTACAATATGAAGACATGCATAAAACTACTTTCACTACAAAGTGGGACACTTTTTCTTATATAATAATTCCCTTCAGCTTGATCAATGTTGGAGCCACGTTCCAGAGGGCTATGGACATTGATTTGAAAGATATAATTGGTAAATACATAATTATTTATATGGATGACCTGACAGTCCTTTCTAAGAAGTGAGGTGATCACATAGTGGATTTTTCCAGAGTGTTTCAGAGGTGTAGAGAATTCGTCATCTTCCTTAATCCAAAGAAATGTATTTTTGGAGTTATTGAAGGAAAATTGCTTGGGCATGTTATCTCAGAGAAGGGTATTGCTATTGATCCTAAATGAGTGGAAGCCATACTCAAGATTTAGCCACCTGCTAGTAAGAAGTAAATGAAATCATTCTTTGGAAAATTTAACTTTGTAAGGAAGTTCATCACTAGATTTGTTGAGATAGTCAAACCATTGAATGCCATGTTTAAATAAGAAGCTAAAGTTGAATGGAGGTGTTAGAAGCAAAAAGCATTTGCAGAAATTGAAAGAGCTATTTTATGAAGCCCTAGTTTTGGTAAGTCTTGACTATGCCAAGAATTTTTCCATATATTTATTCACTTTTGATCACTCCTATGTTGGCATGTTGACCCAAAATTCTAATCAAGGGAATGAGCACTATAGCATTTATGAGTGCACCACTGAAAGATATAGAACTAAGGTACCCAACTGTGGAGAAGAAAGTCTATTCCTTGGTCAGAGTTGTGAAGAAATTTAGACACTATATTTTTAGGAACAAATTCTTTGCAATAGTTCCTGACCCTACAATCAAGCTGCTACTGATGCAAAATGAACTAGGAGAATGCAAGGCTAAGTGGGTGACTATGTTACAAGAGTATGACATTGAGATTCAGCCGATGAAGTTGGTGAGAGGACAAGGGATTACTAGAAAAATGGCAGAAATGAGCCCTGACCTTGCAGCCCAACATTATAATCTTGAAGACATTTCTCCAGGGGACTAGTATGATGATATCATTCACTATCTTTTGAACCAGAAATGTCCTAAACATATGAATTCATTACAGAGGAGAGATTTACGTTTGAATAGTGATATTTTTATGATGAAAGGAGTTGTTTTATGTAAAAAGAACTATGTGGGTGTCTACTTAAGATGCTTGGGAAAGTAAGAATCAGAAAGGGTCATGGCAGAATTTCATGATAGATATGGCACCAGCCATGGATTTGCACCTTCCACTACAAATTATATTTTGAGGGCTAGTTATTATTGGCCCACATTATTCAAAGATACTCATAGCCATGTCAAAACTTGTCATGTGTGTCAAACTACAACAACCAGGGAGAAGCATGCAACACTCCCACTTCAACCAATCTTTGAGGTAAAACCTTTGGAACAATGGGGAATGGACTTCATAGGTCCAATAAATTCACCTTCTTCTATAGGCCATAGGTATATCCTTACTATCACTAATTACTTTACAAGATGGACTGAGGCTCTTGCTTGCAAATAGTGTACTTCCAAAGTGGTAATCTATTTCATCGAATCAAGTATTATCAATCGCTTTGGATGTTCATTATTTTTAGTTTTTGATAATGGTCCTACATTTGCATCATTGAAATTTTCTAAGTGGGCCTTTGATCATGGGATCATAATAAATTTTTCATCTAATTACTATCCACAAGGTAATGGTTTGGCTGAATCTTCCAATAAGAACTTATTAATAGTCATTCATAAGCTATTAGAGAAGAATCCCAAGGATTGGCACACCCAACTTAGATTTTCTCTTTGGGAAGACCATACAAGACATAAGACCTCCTTATGAAACTATCCTTACCACTTTGTGTATGTTCTGGAACTTGTATTCCCCATTTAGTTGAAAATCCTCAGTTTACAGTTCATTAATGAATATTATGATGAAGGGGACAAACATGAGCCCTCTTGGCTAAATTTTTACACCTTGAAGAAAGAAGAGATGAAGCCTTAGAAATTTTTCCAAACATCAAGGAGTAGTAAAAAGATGGTTTGATAGAAGAGCCAAGGTAAAATCCTTTCTAATCTTTGACTTGGTTCTCTATTGGGATAAAGCCCATTATCAAAAAGGGGAGCATGGGAAATTTGAAAAACTTTGGCTTGGCCCTTTAGATTTGAAAGATTCTAGGAGATAATTCCTTTTTGCATGAAAACCCTCATTGGAGAGGACATCCCACTACCTATCAATGGGCAACACCTAAAGCATTACTTCCAATCCTGAGTTGTTTACAACTCTTTTTCTATACATAGTTAGAGTAGGTTTCTTCTCTTTTAGGTTTGTTTTTCTTTTGTTAGAGTAGGTTTCCCTTTCTATTTATTTTCTTGTTTTCTCTTGTTGGTTAGTTTAGGTTTTCTTTCAGTTTGGTTTTCTTTTTCTCCTCTTTGGCTTTGTGTTTTCCTATTTTCTTTCAAGTGTGTTGCATCTACATGGAAATCGTATTATTATCTAGGATTGTTTTGAATATTCCTTTTAAAAATTTCAATTATTTTTTCCAAATTCAGTTGGTGAAAGTCCTTCATTTGGTGTTATTTGTATTTAATGCTATGTGTGGATGAATGATGGATAGGTTAAATCTGGAATGTATTTGGGTCTCATATCTTTGCACAAATCTTTAAAATTCCAAGGTTGCACATAGTCCTTATGAAGTCTACTTAGGTGAAAAATATTATATTTGCTTTAGCACCACTATGGTTCTCAACCTTGAGTGTGAACCTCATTGTTCACAAGTTGAAATGAAGAAATGACAAGAAATATCAAAAAAAAATTAAAAATGGAAAAGATAAAATATTGGAAATTAAAAGAATGAATTCAACTTATCAGGGGTATCCAAGTATCCCTACCATGGCTATGGAGGCCTGGCTGGTAGTAGAGATATTCTTGGGAGGACCACAATGATAACCTCATCGAGAATATGGATGCCTGACTGGCAGCGAGGCTCTATCCAAGATGCTTTTGGAGTTAGAAACATTATGTAGCCTAGTTAGACCAAATTTGGTTCCTATTGCAACTAAGGAAAAGGGAATGAATACATATGCACAAACTTTGACCATTGTACAAGAAATGTTTGCTTATTTTTGAATTTTGAAGCACTGCCTAATTGGTGACCTAATGTAAGGACTAAAAGTAGAGATTATGGGTTCTTGATTCTAGTTTGTCATTGAAATGCTCTAGAGCATTTTCCCAACATAGTCACCATTTGTTGTGTAGTTTTCACACACATGCCCCACTAAAAGCAGGGACCCTCTTTTGCTTTCATTTTTTGTGTTTTAGCCCTTTGGTTTTGAGGATTTGGTTTCCTTGGCATGTTCATAAATGATTATCCTACTCATGCAAATTCCCCTTTTGAGGAAACAATTTAAAAATCTTGTGTTCTGGGATATATTCTAGGTTTCTCTCTATTTTTGAGAAAATTCCCTCTGGGTAGAATTCTTTGAATGCTTTGAAAACCCAATGGAGGCTACTTTGCATTATTTTTGGAAATTTTGGGACTTCGTAGAATTCTGTTTGATTTGGATTTTTCTAAAACTCCATCGTTCCTTCAAATTCATGAGCCCATTATCTTTTCGACACATTTATCTCTCTTGTACGATCTTGCAATTGGATTTTATTGGATTTAACTAAGATTTATTTTGGTAATTTTGTGTCATTTTCCTTGTTGTGAGACTTGAGGAGCTTTATTTTGAGTTGCTATTGCTAGATTGTGTATTGGATCCTATGATCAATCATTGTAGTAGAGTTTTCTAGTGACCGCTGGCTTTTTGTTCAAACTTCAGTGTTTCTTTCCAATTGTTAATAGTTCGATCTTCTTTACTCTCACTGTATGTACATTTGCCTTCTCTTTTAATGAATGAATTGAATTGCTTTAGGTTTTGTGTGTGTATGCTTTGAGTTAGAGTTTTGATGTGGTATAGTTTGGTTGCAGGGTTAAGGTTTTTGGTTTTGGCTTGATGCTCTTCCCTATAGCTTATGTTGCCTTTCCTTTTACCTAATTGTGATTTAATGTAGTTAATCATTTCTATATTTGATTCTTAATTTGATTTCATACTTTCCCATGTTGAGAGGAAAAAATAGGGAGAAATATGGATATATATAGATAGATTAGGATAGAGAAGATTTCTTAAAAAAATTCATTGCCCTATAGCAATTTTGTAATCAATTTCAAGATAACTATTTGAATCTATTATCCAAGCTTGGTATTTTTATTGTTCTACAAAATCAAGCAATAAATTTGATAATTGCCTTGTCTTAGTAAGGTTTTAGAGAGCTTGCATGAGGATTAGTGCAAGGAAAGGGCAAGTTGGGATCCAAGCTGTGATGTCATGGAAATTTCTTAATCATAAATCCACAACTTCTTAATCATTTGATCAATCTAGGAAAAATCCTGATGAAGTCAAAGTTTTTAGGTTTTCTAACATCTCACAGATTTTCCTTACTTTAGGAATTTCCCAATTTTCCATCGCTATACTGATTTCCCAAAAATATGCTTCAAAACATGAAAATTACGCTAACTTTGCGAAAGTCTGCTTCCTTGGGATTTTACCAAAAAATTCTTTGGCTCTTCATTTTCCAAAATCCTGTGAACTCCTACTAGTTTCACGAATTTCCATCTATGACAGAATTCTCTGAAATCTTGTTGAAATGAAGATTTTTTAGATAGGATGATTTATTTGCTAATGATTGTGCATTATATGATCAATTTGAGTTATTTTAAGATGTGTCATGTTGTTTCTTAACTGTGATAGTTGATTAAATGGTTGGTTGTAAGTCTCTTTTTGCTTGTTTCATTGAATTCCATCTGGTATGGAATTTCCTGAAATTCCCCTCTAGCCCAAATTCTGTGAGAAGGCTTAAAATATGAACTTTGAAAGGAGTAATCTTTATGAGATTTTGGGGATTTTTCTCATCATGGGACTTGTACACACTATTTTGTGAGGGATTAACTTGAATATTATGTTGTGGTGGATTATTATTATGGTCTCTTTGTTGAATGTAGAAGAATCAATTCAAGCTATTGCTAGAAGAACCTAGGGTAGGGTAATGGATCAAAGTACTGAAGGGTCTACTATCTCTGAGGCAGAAAGGATTAAAATGGATATAAAGAGAAGAATCCCAAAGAGAAAGCTGACTTCCATTTGGTTAGAGATCACTGAGACTAATGTTGGGTTGTGGTATTATGAAGAATTCAAGTCAAGGATGAAAACATAGAACCTCCCTCTATTAGCTAGAAGGATATTGGAATCAGGGTTGGCCCATGTAGCTAGATTCCCTCCTATAGTTTAGTGTTATGAGTTGTTGCTTGAGTGTTCCAGACATTATGACAAGTGCACAAAGATCATATTTGGTCCTCAAGGAAGATTGTGGAAAATCACAACCCTGTGTCTATAGCCCAAACCTTTGACATACCTAATAGGTTTCATGTGGTGGGTTTTGATATGGATATAGCAAAGAAGTATTATGATGATGTCATCAAATAACAATAGGTCATCAATTCCTAGTTAGAGAAACCCAAGTTTCACTTCTCCAAGCTACCCAATCAACTATTGAGAGCGAAGTTCAAGAAGGAATACTATGATGCTATCACACTCCTCAGTAGGGTGGTGGGACTAAAGACTGTAGGAGTATTTCAAAACAAGATTTTCCATGTCATTGTGAGGATGGAGAAAAATATTGACTACCATTGGGAAGGCATTATAAGTGCAATGATACATGAGAAAATGTGCAATGTCCTACAGAAAAATACCTTCATAATGACCTCCTACTTGGTCTATGCATTTGCAAGGTTCCATCCATAAAAGGGGCTAAGTACAAGGGGTGTGTTTGGGTAGGATGTGATTTATGAGGTATACCCACAATTGTACTTGGGTGGAACAAGTTATAAGAGGGTGAATGATGCATTCACCATGTACATCATCAGACTATTCCAGGGTGTAGAGCATGTTTGGATCTATGATAATTCCAAGGAATTAATCAAGAGGTTTGGAGCTTCGTTTATCTAGTTCCCTATCTTTTCATACATCACAATAGATGGCTTTTAGAGGGCTTTGTATAGACTCCCTAGATATCCAATAGATCATATTATACTCCTAGAGGTCACAAGGAAGATATGTGATCTTGATTCAATTGTCAATAAAGATAAACATAAGACTAGATTTGGTGGTGATTTACCTTTGAGGATAGGTATTAGTGAGGCTTGTCCCTCTATTAATTCAACCCATTCTTCCAAGGAAGAAATTAGTACATTGGGTCTATACTTCCATTCTAATAAATCTAGATTTGATAGGACTAGTGGGGCACAGGAGAGGGCCAGCAGGGAATACAGTCATATAGATGATATAAAGGATTATTGGGCCAACAAAAATGATGAATTTGAAATTAGAAAGAAGATGTTCTCCAGGTTACCAGTGAACTCAGTCTAGCTATACAACATAAAGGACATTCCAGATTAGGTTGAAGATGATGGAGATTTGATTAAGGTCCTTGACTATGAAGCTATGAAGGATAAACTAGTTGGAGAAATAGATTGGCTGGAGGAAGAGAAAACAAAATTAGAGAAGATCATGACTATAGAATCAAGTACACTAAGTTGTGGCTCAAGTACAAGATGTGGGAGTTGGAAAGTGAGGGTGTGCAATGCACCTATGATCGAATGCAAGACTTGGATTCTCATTCCACTTTTGAGGAATCAACTGAGTAGGATCCTAAGGGTAAGGATAAGGTAAGCTCTCCTTTCAAGATAAAGATTAAATATGCTTAGGCAGAGGAGGTAAAAGAGCTAGAGAAGCATAGAAAACCCATTGCTAAGAAAATGAAATAGACTGCAAAGACAAAGAAATCTATGAAAGATGAAGCTAAGAAAGAAGATAAAGAGGGTAGTGCTTCTATGCCTAAAATAAGAAGAATAGTGATATTGTCATATAAGGAGAAAAAATTTTATAAGGTAGGGGATGAAGGTGACCCACTAGTAGTAAGTGTGGAAATTTTAGGAGAAAAGACACAGGTTTACACATGAAGATGAAGAACTCTTCCCAAGGTTAGTCTCTCAAGGAAGGATGTTCCTTTAGCTACCCCTGTTACATAACAACATGATGACACCCATCCTTCTCATGAGGCTCATAATGAACCAGGTGAATCTAAAAAGGTGGAGAATCACCAAGATCAAGGAGAAGAATAATTACAAGAAGGTTAAGTTTACAACATGGAGGAAAAAATAGATAAGATATTGTAGTCTCCTCTAGTAACTTATAAGGATTCACGTGCAAGAAATGAAGAGGATAGGTCTCCACATAGAGAATAAATGCTGATCAAGACTCCCTCACTAGTGCATCAAGGAGAAGAACATGATAAGGTTGAGGAGATTCCTGAAAAGAAAAATTTGAATGAGGATGCAATAAAGGTTCAATAGGATGTGGTTGGGAAAAGTAATATACAATTAGATTCCACTATTCCAAGTTAGTTGGATAAGGATGTTAGTGTAATTGATTAATTATTATAGTAGCATAAGTTAATTTAGTTCATGCATCATTTAGTCCTAGGTTAGATTTTAATAAATCATTTAATAAATAGGGTAATGTTCCCTTCCATATTTGTAGGGATAATATTCATTCTAGAATATGTGTTTTCCTTCTATAACTTATCTCAAAATTTAATAATTTCCTAGATAAGGTTCACATGTTGTTAGATCATGACGCATGGAAACATCTCTTGCATCTTAGGTTTTCTCTTTTTCCTTTATATTCAGGCATTTAGTTCATTTGTATCATATCATATCAATATAGAATATTTATTCAACATTCCATAGTTGCAACACTTTCCTTTGTGGTTGATTATCTTTCCTAGCAAGGGTCCTCCATTAAAGATTCTAGAGCTTCAAGGACTGTGCATACATAATCTCAACATGATATCAAAGCTTGTCCAATGAAACATCAACCCTTGATCTAGGAAGTTGGAGTGCAAGATTCTTTGCAGGTTTAAGGTTTCCATTGAAGGCTACTTGATTCCAGCCAGGGACCAAGCTAATTTATGAAGTAGATAGAGTCAGATCTGAGCTCACCATTTTCTTCAGAAGGCCTTCAAACCCTAGGATCACTTTCCCATTCATTAAAATCAGATTCATCAACCTGAGAGCTATCATAGGTATTTTTTTTGGGTTTGCAAAATCAATCATACAATCCATACAATTTGCAGTGAATAATCATCCCGGTTAGTTGTCCTCTGAGGAAAAATTTTTTAGTCACAAGCCATTTTGCTATTTTTCATAAAAAATAAGGCTTATATTTCTTATTATTTGGCAATTCTGTGATTTTTCTGTAGTCACCAGAAAAATATATTTTACTGATTATAATTATAATGTATAGTCGACATCAACATTGGATTTTATTTGTTAAATCCATCAGTTTATTTTATGTAGATAATTTTTTATGTGGGGTTTGATTATTTTTATTTGGGAATATAAAAAAAAAATTCGTCAACTTGTGGACAAGGTTTTTGCAATTAATAATCAACATTAAAAAAAATTGAATTTCCTTTGCAATATTCAATTTTTTGTTGGCTCATCAAATCACCGTCTACAACAAATCTTCATTGTCAACACACTTACTAGAGAGTACCCTAATTTTCGATCCATCCCATCAACAAGGGTACCATCTTTTATCCATCACAAGTACTCATTGTTGGCTGCATTAACCTTTTGTACAGGGCTATTCATATTTCTTGGGTTGACTGTCAGGCCCATCGACATCGCTCTCTATGCATCACTAACAGTTCTCACCTCCCACCAGTGTGTTTACTCCCTACCATCTATTATCATCAAAGTATTTGATAACAACTGCTAGCCCATCCAATATCCCATCGGTTGTTCTACTTCCTGTGTTGGTGATCACTCTTTGGCAGCCCCTCTTGTCGGCCAATGCTCTTCCTCCCACCAAGTTGTCCACCATTGGTAGTGTCTCTTGCCAGTGGCACTGTCCAGATCTCCACCCTGCCACCACCGCGAGTGGTGGTACTTTCTTTTTCCTTATATAATATCAAGGTCACATCAAGGACTAGATGCCAATGCCTAGGGGGCTCGAATTTTTCCCCTAGTTAGCTTACAAAGTGCCAAATCAAGGAATTTTTTTCATTTTATCATAACTTTCACCCACGGTATCAAAATTCAACAAAAAAGATACCATCGGAAAGGTAATTACAAGAAATTTCCAATCATGACATATGTTTTATGAAATTTTTATTACAAAAAATTATACAGCCAATTGAAGAAAAAAATCCTAATTTGGACATAAAGGCTTGTAAATTTGCAACCGTTCATCGAATTTTGGTGATTCTAGTGGCATCAAGAAGTATTTTAAAAGATTTTTTCATCAGTCTAGACCCCATGATTAGTTTTATCCCTAGGTACTCTTGCATTTATTTTTTTATTTTGGTGTATTTGTTCAATAACTTAAATATCTTGAAGGTTGGGAAAATATTTTTTGATCTGGGTAGCATCTCTTTAGTTGCACATCATATTTTGAAGTTTCTATTTTTTATTGAAGGTCATTTTCTTTGTTTTTTTGGGGAAAGTTGATTATGGGGCTTACATATACTCCTTCTTTGGCTATGTTGCACAAGCGTAACTATAAAAAATGGTGAGATGGGATCAACCACAATCTCTGATCACTTGGTTTGTTGCCTCATCTATTTGGTATAGTTCCCCATCCGAGTGAAGGTATTCATGAACCTACTTGGAGTTTTAGCAGATACATTGTTTTGGAGATTACTGAGATGCAAATTGATTGTGATGTTTTGAATTCTATTGATCATTGTGATTGTCCTCATATTCTTTAGGCTAAGATCTGGGAGATATATGGAGATTCAGACACTCCACCCTTCCCTGATGGTCATAATTCAGAATGTCATTCTTCATATCAAGTACCCCATGATGACATTGTTGTGTAGAAGATTGATTGCCTTGAATCTTCTGAAGAGGTTGGAAATGTTGCTTCAGTTGCTTCTTCTCCATCAGAGATAGTTGGTAACACTTCACATTCAGTGATTCCTTGTCCAGATCCATTGATTGATAATTCCATTATCATCACTCATTAGGAAACTTTCAGTTTTCTAGACTTGACATCACAGGATGGCTTCATTTTAGGTATCACTAACTTGGCTACTTTTACAGGTTTGGAGGACATTCTTAAGGGGATATCACTCCTCTATTTAGATTCCACTTTGGATAGTTCTCATGAGTCTCCTCATAATTTTGTCTCGACCTTGAGTGGATATCCTGAGACTATCATGGAGGCACTTGTTTTCTTTTTAGAGATTTCATGTTTGAGACTTCTTCCTTGTCATTCCATTCAAGTTTCTTATAAAAAAAAATGGATTGAGTCATGATTTTATACAGAGAAATCTAAAAGGACCGACCTAATGCCTCAGGGGCACATTTGTAGATATCTTTTCCTACGTCCAGTCATAGAGGAAATTTAGTTCAACAATTGACAAATATTGACAAGTGCAATTGACTCTAACTCTAATTTTGGATTTTTGACATGTTTTGATTTTTTTGCCTTTTTGAAGTTTTCTGATGTTTTTTTTTTTTTGTGATGCTTTTTTTAGATTTTTCAAGACATTTTGTGATTGTTTTTGTATTTTTTTATGGTTTTATGTCCTCGGAACACCCAATGTAAGAATCGAAGAATGTAAGTCAAGTGCCTTCCCCTAGTCAGCTATAAGAACAATTTATTATGAATAGGAAGGAAGGGGGATACAAAGTGTGCTCGATGTCAATCATTCCAAGTTATGGAAAGGAGAACCATTTACAATAAGTGGTATGTATAGGTTATGAATGGGGAAGATAGGTGATATGTACAAGAAGTCATATTGGAATGATAGTAGACAAAGGAGCAAAGTTGACTACACATTGCACTTGTTTTCCAAATTTTTACCATACAAAGCACCACCGAAGTGGTTTTCACTATTGGATGACTTATTTATCTTTATTATTTTCTTGATTTTTAATTTTTAACTTTTTATTATTATTATTATTATTATTAAGACAAGGCTCTCAGAAGCTATGCATAGAACTTATTTAGATGAAGGTTGATGATTGGTGCTGATAATGGTTCTCCTTCAATAGTAGAGAGTTCGTATGCTCCTGATCCAAAGGTTTCTATATCAATGTAGGGTCCTAACTAGCTTGGTTCAAACTTTCTTGGTTTCTCTCTTTCTACTTGATTCTTTGGAATTTCCATTAAGACTAGGTCACCAATGTCAAAATTTCAATTCAATACTTTCTTGTTATAGCTACAATGAAGACAATTTTGATATACTTGGATATTATCTAATTCCTTTTGTCTTCATTTGTCTAGGAACTCTAGCTCATGTATTCTTGACATACGGTACTCTTCATCATCAATATGCCCTTTTGAAGATACCCTTAGGGAAGGAGTCTCAACCTCAACAAGTAAGATGAATTCAAAACCAAAAACCAAGGAATATGGAGTGGTACCTATGGGAGTATGAATACATTTTTAGGAAGCCCATAAGGCTGGATTATGTTGTAAATTCTAGTCACGACCAGCATCATTAATAGTCTTTTTGAGGATTTTTATCATTTTTTTATTAGATGCCTCAACCTGCTTGTTACCTTGTGGGTAATATGGGGTGGAAAAGTGATGTTGGATATGGAATTCTTTGCAGAGATGATGAACTTCTTGGTTCTTGAATGGATGACCATTATTTGTGACTATGGTTTGAGGAACACCATACTAACAAATGATATAGTTAATGATAAACTTATAAATTTTTGTGTCAGTGATACAGGTCATAGGAATAGCCTCAATCCACTTGGTAAAGTATCTAGTTGCAATAATGATGAACTTGTGGTCATTGGATGATACAGGATGTATCTTAGCTATGAGGTCAAGTCCCCATTCAGCAAAGTGCCATGATAGCATTATTAGACGGAGCTCTTGTGCTAGTGCATGTATCAAGTCTCCATGTATCTAACATTGTCAACATTTCTTGACAAAGAAATATGAGTCCTTTTCCATTGTAGGCCAATAATAACCCAGTCTCATAATATTCTTGGATAAGGTAGGACTGCTAGAATAGGATCCACATATACCCTCATGTACCCTAGGAAAGGTTTCTTGTGCTTCTTTAGTATCAAGGCATCTCAATAGGGTATTTTCTAGGGAACGTCTATAAAGGGTTTCTCCAATTATTGTATACTTGGCTAACTTACGAAGAAATTTCCTACATTACTTGTTTGAAAGGTTAGGGGGTAGGATTTCAGCATGAAGGTAGTCATATATGTCTCTATACCATGGGGAATTGGGACTAACAATCTCACACACCATCTCTGAATTTGGGATGTCATAAGTAGGGAGCAAAAGTTGTTCTACCAAAAAATTGAATATAGGCACATCGCTAGGTATGTCCAAGAGAGAAGCAATAGTTTCCATGGTGTCTAATACCTTATTTTGAATGTGAGGTATATGGTGAAATGTTTTTTTTTTTAAATATTCTTTTAAACTATCTGCGATCCTCTTGTTTGGAGCAAGCTTTTCATCCTTGGTTTAATAGTCATCATTTACTTGTCTCATTACTAGTTTAGAATCACCATAAACTTGTAGGTGCTTAATTTTCCATTTGATTTCCATGTGTAATCCTATCACAAGAGCCTCATATTCTTCTATGTTATTAGTACATGGAAATGTAATTTTGAATGATTTAGGAATAGACTCACCCTATGGCATGATAAATAATATTCCAGCCCCTGAGCCATGATTTGTGTGGGACCCATCAAAGTATAACTTCCATGTCATTCCCATTTCAAGAGTGAAGATGAAATCATCAAGAAAAATTACAACTAAAGGATGATCTGCCTATATAGGCACATTTTCCAACTGGTCTACAATAACTTGTCCCTTTATGGATTTTCTTTCGACATAGTAGATGTAATATTCATTGAGTACCATTACCCATTTATCCAGTTGTCTTGTTAATGGTGCTTTATTTAGGAGATATTTCAAAGGATCTATCTTTGAGAAAAACATCATTTCATGGTTTAGCATGTAGTTCCTAAGTTTTTGAGTAGCAAATACTACTGCAAGACAAGCACGTTCAATGATACTGTAGTTGATTTCATAACCCACCAAAGTGCGATTGATATAGTATACTACCCTTTCATGAACCTCATTGTCATTTTGTGCAAGCAAGGCTCCTAGCACTAATTTAGTTGCTAAAATGTAGATAATTAATGTTCATCCCTCAATAGGTGGCTTTAATACTGGTGGTGTGAGTAGGTAATCCTTAATCAATTGAAAATCTTATTGACATTTTCCTGTCTATACAAATGGTACTCCTTTTTTGAGTAGATGTTGGAGGGGATGTGTCTTATCTACTAACTGCATTATGAATCTTCTGATAGATTGCAGTCTACCTTGTAGTGTCCTTAGTTGACTAAGATTAGCTATTGGAGGCATGTTGATTATAGCTTTCACTTTTTCTAGGTCCACTTTAATGCCTCATCTAGAAATGATGTATCCTAGAAGTTTCCCCAATTTCATGCCAAATCTACATTTCTTTGGATTTATCCTCACTTTGTATTCTTCTATTCTTTGAAAAATCTTGGCTAAAACTTGTAAATGATTAGCCTTTGTCAATCATTTAGCTATGAGATCATCCACATAGTCCTCCATGAGAGTATGTATGAGGTCATGAAAAATAGTTTTCATGGCATGTTGATAGGTTGCTCCAACATTTTTGAATCCAAAGGGAATGATGTTCCAATAATAGGTTCCCATGGAAAAGTGAAAGTTGTCTTAGGTTTGTCTTCAGTTGTGATTCTGATCTAATTATACCCTAAGAAACCATCCATAAGAGATAACATTTCATACCCTATTGTTAAGTCCACAATCATGTCAATATTCAGTAGAGCAAAGTCATCTTTAGGAAATGCCTTGTTTATATCTCTAAAGTTTGTACAAATGTGGATGCCCCCTATTGGTTTTTTCACTAGTACAAGATTATAAATCTAGTCTGTATAGTCAATTGATCTAATAAAGATGACATCCAACAGTTTCTTTAGTTTAGCCTGGACTAGTAAAGCAAATTGTGGGTACATTTTTCTTAACTTTTGCTTCATAGGTTTAGCACCTAGTTGTAGTGATAGATGATGTAATACAAGTTCATGATCTAGTCTAGGAATGCCAGCATATGACCATGCAAATTTTATCTATCTTGTGCAAAGAAGTTGTGAAATTTAAGTTGTAGAAAAGATGGCCATTGTTGCATCAAAATATTGACCTATCAATGCCTAATACAATTGTTAGATTTATACAAGATACAAGATCCATAGGAGGTGGTTAAATTAGATCACAAAGCCCAAGCACCGTGTTGGACTATTCCTACCATAGGAAGAGGAGACCAAGGGTCACACCTTGCAAAAATACCCCCTCAATGCAAGCATGGTGTTCAAACCTATGACCTTGGCTCTGATACCAATTATTGCAAAGATGATTGTCGTTACACCAAAAGATTGACCTATCAATCCCTGATACAATTGCTAGATTTATACAAGATCCAAGATCCACATGATATGGTTAAACCATGTCATGAAGCCCAAGCACCATGTTGGACTATGCCTACCATAGGAAGAGGAGACCAATGGTCACACCTTGCAACATAGGTTGCTTTGTTTCTATCAAGGATGCTACAAAGTAGACTAGCCAGGGATTCTCTTCACTGCCTATGTTGATTTCCACTGTCTCTTCAACTAAAATGGGTGACTTTTCCTAAGCAATGGGGAGAATATTCAAACCTCCATCCTTGGGTGTCTCAGAAATGTTTTCACCTTTGGATGCATCCTTTTTTTTTTCTTTTTTCTCGTCCAAAGGTGCCTTTTTTTTCTTTCTTGGGGACTCATCATTTTTACTTTTGTCATTTTTTTTCTTATTTTTGTGATGGAGGGTTGAATAGACTCCCCAAAATATTCCATGTTATCAAATTCTAGAGTAAATCTAGCCTTATGATCACCACTAGGTATGTCTTCTCATAGTCCCAGGGACTTAGCTATTGCTTTGTCATTCTCAAGGATATATAAGACATGGATATATAAGATGTGGGTGTCTTGTTGATCCTGATTGATTAGCTAGGGATATACTAGGGGAATGTCATCATCAGAAGTATGAAATTCCAAAGGATTCAAAGTAAGGAATGAGTTTTTGATGATGTAGGAGCATCCAGTGGTGTAAGGGCAATCTTGCATCACCCAAAAATAGTTAAATTTCAAGTTTCTCAGTTTTTAGATGTTTTTACATTTTTCGGATACCCTTTTCATCATATGAAATTCCTAATTCACGGTTTTTATTTTCTATTCCTGGGTTGAAAGATATTGCAATTTTAGTTTCCTAGATTTGCACCTAAAATGTTCTGAGTTAGATTTGAGGCACTTAGAGTTCCTATAACAGCCTCAAAACTTTCCAAAATTAAATAGTGGATTTCTAGTGCGTTATTGACCTCGATACCTTCCCAACAGTTCAAACGGTTCGTGAATCGGAGTCCCAAATCAAAAGGTATGGCCCTAGAAAGTTGTCACACTTTCTAGAAGATACAATTGCAAATGTTCTTTTGAAATTTGAACTTCAAGTTCTAATTTTCGGTGTCAAACCACCTGAACTCAAATTTGAATGTTGTTTTGGATCCAAACTAAAGAGGAGCTCTATTTATGGGTAGGTTTCTAATTTTTGGGTAGCTTTTTGGGGACAAGCTCGCATATTACGAAAGGGTTATTCTGTAGCTTTTTGTCACTTGCATGTGTTGTAGAACTTGGGGATTTGAGATCCTCTACATGTAAGAAGCTCCATTTTTTGAATAATAAAATTATTCTCTTGTTTGTGGGTTATTTTCTATGTCTTGGGTTGCACCCTCATCAAGTGGTATCAGAGCGGGTTTTCTTGAGCATGTGGACAGATCATCGATCATGAGGCTGTTTGCACCTGGATTGTGGTTGTGGGTCGAGGTCAAGAAAGATTCCTCCAAGAGTGATTCCTAGTAGGTGTGGTGGTGCTAGAGGTGGTCGAGGTGGCATAAATGCTGGTGGAAGAGATGCATTGGCAGCCCTCTAGAGATATATTGATGCGTTACAAGAGCAGTTGAGAAGAGGGTTAAACCTGAGGGAGGAAAGTGAGAATGAAGGAGAGGAAGAAGGTTCAAATGTAGAAGAGGAAGAAGAAGCAATTGATCAAGACCAAATGTGGCTAATAAGGGCCATTTTGAAGATTGGGAAAAAACCTAGAGCAGAAGTCCCCAGTTATTCTGAAAGTCTGAACCCGAAAGAGTTGATCGACTGGATCAATGAGCTAGAAGAATATTTTGAGTATGAGGAAATAGAGGACCCAGATTGGGTTAAGTTTATGAAAATGAAGTGAAGGGCCATCCCAATATTTGGTGGAAAGAGGTCCAGTTGGAAAGAAATTGAAGAGGAAAAGGAAAGATCACTAGATGGGGTTGCATGGTAGAGAAACTGAAGAAGTAGTTCATACCAGTGGACTATGAGTTAGATCTGTTGAAGAAATTGAAAGGGTTGAAGCAAGGAAGTAGATCTGTGAAAGAATATACTAAATATTTTCACAAGATAATCATCAGAACAGGTCGTACAAAGGCCAATAAGGAGAAGGTAGCCTGATATCTTAATGGGTTATGACCGAGCATTCAGGAGGAGTTAAGCCTAGTCAGAATGACCACCATTGAGGATGTGTATCAGTTTGCTTTGAAGGTGGAAGAGAAGTTGAACAATAGATTTGATGGCAAGCAAAAAGGACGAGGAGGTCAAAGTGGAAGGGACAGTGGAAGACCTTTAGGAAGCCGAAATGATGATGAAAAGAAAAGTGAAGATGTGGGTACCAGCCGAAGCCAAAGGAATGACAACTTCAATAGCCCTTGTGATCAAAATAGTGGTGATCAAAGAGGTAGAGGATGAGGGAGATATGGAAAAGGATCTAGAAGAGGTGGTTTCAAAGGAACGCGTTTCTAGTGTGGTGAAGAAGGGCATCGAGCCTATGAATGTCCACAAACAAGGAAGGGAAAAAAAAGGCCAGAAGGTTATGGAAGGGTTGCACATGTAGATGAGGAGGCCCAATCTGAACATTCAGATGATGCTAAAAGGGGAGAAGCCCTAGTGATTAGGAGAGCCCTGGTGACTAAGGAAAAGGAACCAGAACATATGAAGAATCTATTTCGCACAAGGTGCAAGTGTGAAGGAAAATGTTGTGATGTCATTATTGGTAGTGGGAGCACCGATAATCTGGTGTTAGAGGAGATGGTCACAAAGTTGAAGCTGAAGAGGGAAAGGAACCCACATTCATATCAGATTTCCTAATTGCAGAAAGACCACAAATTTTTGGTCAATGAGCAGTGCCTAGTAAAGTTCAAGATCGAGAGCTACCATGATGAGGTACTCTGTGATATCATCCCCATGGATGCATGTCACATGTTGTTGGGGAGGTCGCGGGTACCAATAGGCAAGTTATATGATGATGGCCATGCAAACACTTATTCCTTGACAAAGGATGGGGTTCCATTACAAACCTAAACCCCCAAGGAGATCAAGAAAAGGTATGAGGTCCTAGAATTTGTTATGTAGTTGGAAGAAATTTCTTAGAAGGTATGAAGCATGAGCTGCAGTGTTATGCATTGATTCCTAGGAGTAAGGAGGATATGAGAAGGTTCCACAGTTTTCTGGATGTTGGATGAGTTTTAGGATATTATTTCTTTGATAATGTACCTAAGGGTTTACTGCTTAATAAGATCACCATCGATTGACTTGATTCCTAGAGCCAATTTTCCAAATAAGGCAGCTCATAGAATGACTCCAACAGAAAATGAGGAGCTGAACAGACAAGTTCAAGAGTTGTTGAGAAAGGGTTTGATACAGGAGAGTTTGAGTCCATATGCAGTACCTGCAGTACTAGCACCAAAGAAGGATGGGGAGTGGAGGATGTGTATAGATTCTCGAGCCATAAACAAAATAACAATCAAGTACAAATTTCCCTTGCCAAGGATGGATGACCTCGGATGGATCGCTTGAGGATCTCAGATTTCACAAAGATTGATCTAAAGAGTGGATATCACCGGATCTAGATTCGAGAGGGAGATGAATGGAAGACTTCCTTCAAGACCAAAGAGGGCCTGTATGAGTGGTTAGTCATGTCTTTTGGGCTAAACAATGCACTAAGCACATTCATGCGGCTCATGAACGAGGTACTAAAATAATTTCTAGGAAGTTTTGTTATTGTGTATTTAGATGATATTTTTATTTTTAGTAAGACATTGGATGAGCATCTAATGCATATTCAGAGAGCCTTTAAGAAGTTAAGAGAAGAGAAACTGTTGATTAATCTGAAGAAGTGCAGTTTTGTGAAGAGGGAGTTAGTGTACTTGGGGTTTGTTGTCTCAGCAGAAGGTCTCAAGATGGACCTAGAGAAGGTGAAGGCTATTTTGGAATGGCCTACCCCAAGAACTACTACCGAGGTGAGATCTTTCCATGGTTTGGCTAGTTTTTATAGAAAGTTCATTAGAAACTTTAGTAGCATTTGTGGACCCCTAACTAAAACAATGAGAGGGGATAGAAAAGAATTCAAGTGGAGCAGTGGAGTGGAAAAAAATTTTGAACTATTGAAGCGTATGCGATAGAGCAACCTGTTCTAGCCCTCCCAGATTTCAACAAGGTGTTTTAGGTGGATTGTGATGCCAGTGGTTGTGCCATTGGAGTAGTGTTGAGCCAACAAGGTAAGCCCATTGCCTATTTCAGTGAAAAGTTAAATGATGCCAAGAGAAAGTATTCTATATATGATCAGGAATTTTATGCAATAGTTCAAGCATTAAAGAAATGGAGACATTATTTGTTGCCGAAGGAATTTGTTCTATATAAGTACTGATCATCGGACCTTGCAGTACCTAAATAGTCAAGGAAAATTAAATCAGAGGCATATGAAATGGGTAGAGTTTTTGCAGAGTTATAACTTTGTTTTAAAACATAGGAGTGGGAAGTCAAATAGGGTTGCAGATGCCTTAAGTAGGAGGGATACATTGATGACAAAGATGTAGATTGAAGTGGTTGGGTTCAATGAACTCAAGACACTGTATGTAGAAGATGTTGATTTTGTAGAGGCTTGGAAAGGTTGCAAGGAACCTGTTACAGTGGAGAGGACAAGGTGGCTGGATTTCATAATCTAGGATGGCATGTTATTTAAGGGAATTCAATTGTGTATCCCAAGGAGTTCCATGAGGGAGAACCTAATAAAGGAGAAGCATAGTGGATGAATGGCAGGACATTTTGGTCAGGACAAGACCATTTCCATTATCAGTGAGCATTATTATTGGCCTCAGTTTTCACAAGATGTGAAGAAGTTTGTACAAAGCTGTAGGATATGTCAGATGGCTAAAGGAGTGAGCTAGAATACAGGCTTATATCAGCCCTTACCTGTACCATAGAGGCCATGGGAGGATATGAGTATGGACTTTGTTCTTGGTTTGCCAAGGATACAACAAGGGAATGATTCAATCTTTGTGGTGGTTGATAGGTTTTCAAAGATGGCACATTTCATTACATGTCAGAAGACCCATGATGTAGTCCACATTGCTGACTTGTTCTTCAAAGAGGTGGTGAGGCTAAATGGTCTACCAAAGAGTATTGTTTCAGATTGTGACACCAAATTTGTGGGGTACTTTTGGAGGACCTTGTGGAAGAAGTTGAAGATAGAGTTGAAGTTCAGTTCTGCACACCATCCACAAACAAATGGGCAAATAGAGGTTGTTAACATGAGTTTGTGTAACCTATTGAGATATTTGGTAGGAGATAAACCCAAGGGATGGGACTTGATCTTACCCCAAGTAGAATTTTCTTACAACAATTCTATCAACATAAGCACTGGTAGATCACCATTCTAGATTGTGTACGGAAGTATCCCCAAAACAGCTCCAGAATTGAGTAACATGGACCAAGAGAAGAAAATAAGTGTTGAAGCCAAATATTTTGCAGAGCACATCAAGAATATATATGAGAAGGTATGAGAACACATTAATAAGATGAATATGCAATATAAGGCTAAGGAAGATCAAAAAAGGAGGAATAAGGAGTTTCAGATTAGCGATGAAGTAATGGTCCACTTGAGGAAAGAAATATTTCCCATGGGAACCTATAACAAATTGAAGATGAAGAAATTCAGTCCCTAACAGATTTTGAAGAAGCATGATTCAGGGAATGCATATGAGGTAGAGTTGCCTGATGGAATCAACATTTCCCCTATGTTCAACATTTTAGATTTGACAGAGTATCATGAAGGTGGAATGGAGGAAGCACTAGCAACAAGGCAGTATGGCATTCCAACACCTACTTCAGAAAGGGAGGAGATTGAAGCAATCTTGGATAGTCATGTGGGAAGGAGTACCAGAAATAGGCAGTATGAAGAATATCTGGTGAAATGGAGAGGAAGGCCTGTGGAAGATTCATCTTAGCTATCTAAGGTAGCAGTTGATCGGTTGGGTTTTCCTCAACCATCTGAGACATGATGGGGTCACTTCTCAAATTACCCTGGGTGTTTGATGTAGGAGCATCCAGTGGTGTAAGGGTAATCTTGCATCACCCAAAAATAGTTAAATTTCAAGTTTCTTGGTTTTTAGATGTTTTTACATTTTTGGATACCCTTTTCTTCATAATGAAATTCCCAATTTACGGTTTTTATTTTCTATTCATGGGTTGAAAGATATTTAAGTTTTAGTTTCCTAGATTTGCACTTGAAAATATTTTGAGTTAGATTTGAGGCACTTAGAGTTCTCAGAATGGCCCCAAACTTTCTAAGATTGGCATAGAGTATTTTTAACGCGTTATTGACTTCGAGACCTTTCCAATGGTTCAAACGGTTTGCGAATCAAAGTCTCGAATCAAAATTTATGGCCCTGGGAAGTTGACAAACTTTCTAGAAGATACAATTGCAAATATTCTTTTGAAATTTGAACTTCAAGTTATAATTTTTGGTGCCAAACCACCTAAACTCAAATTTGAATGTTGTTTTGGCTCCAAACTAAAAAGGAGCTGTATTTATGGGCAGCTTTTTGGGGACAAGCTCACATATTGCGAAAGGGTTATTCTGTAGCTTTTTGTAACTTGCATGTGTTGGAGAACTTGGGGATTTGAGATCCTCTGCATGTAAGAAGCTCCATTGTTTGAATAATAAAATTATTCTCTTGTTTGTGGGTTATTTTCTATGTCTCGGGCTGTGCCCTCATCAGTTGACATAGTCACAAATTTTTCTTACTAAATCCTTTTTACTCTTCTTTTTGGGCATAGGTGGATTCTAAGGTGGACCTATTATCAAGGTTTGGTTATTTGAAGTTGATTTTTTACATTCCCAAGAGGTGAGATCAAGGTATTCCTAATAGTAGTGTTTGAACCATTCCTCTTTTTTCAAAGACGTTTGTAGATATGAATTTGATGAATTTTGTGAGGATTTTAGCATTAGGTCAAGTTATCCAAATAGTTTATAAAGTTCCATGGTAGAGGTAGAGGATAGGTAATCCGATTCATATTTGTTAGAGCTAGGGGAATCATAGTAGGGCTGGTTAGATGGCTCATCATATGTCTTGATAATTTCATAAGCACTTACTTCCTCTTGTAAAGGAAATGCAGTACTAGAAATTCCAATTTGGAGTGGTTAAAACCCAAGCCCTAGACCTTTTGGCCACTTAGAAACAATGATAGGTTCAAACCTCCCATTCTAATGTAAACCTAAGCCACTATGTCCATCATATCTATTACTTTGCATTATTTTGAAACCTTTTCCATATTGTTTTGTACGTATCTAAGCAGGTGGAGGAGGTTCTTCATTGTTAGATTTATATAACCAAGAGGTCACATCCTCTTAGTTTACAATTTCCTTTCTTCATTGTTAGATTTATATAACCAAGAGGTCACATCCTCTTAGTTTACAATTTCCTTACTTATTTCCCCCCATTTTTTGAAATTCAATGTGGGAGGGATGTGTATAGTGACCACTAGTTGTCTTCTATCTACTATTGGTAAGCTATATGACTAAGGAACCAAATGGATGACATAGTAGGATGTTTTCATATGATATTCCCCACAACCTTTATCTTGGATCTCAACCTTAGTTGTGGAAGGTGATGCAAATCTATGAGGATTCAACAACACATCTCACAAACCTTCAATAATAATCCAAAACAATCTTTGTATAACACATGCTATTAGGAATTGTATATCACATTAGAGGCATAACTATGGCAGCCCACAATTTAGTGCAATGAAAAGTAATTAATAACTTATAGAAAACAACTAATGAATCCAATCTCTCTAGTGAGATTGAATAAAGCATAGTGATAGAATTTTTATCCAATTTTTATGAAGATCCAATGGTGGAAATGAAAGTTATTGTATTTTTCCCAAAACTGCAAACCCTAGGTAGGGTTTAGACCTGCCCTCACAAAAATGGTCATAAATTATTCAAATATTAATTAAATTTGATGAGACTTGAAGAAAATGAAATTATATTCACATGGAAACAAAATAAAATGGGTTTCAGATCCAAAATATATACTTTACATTCTGTACCATCACACTTTTTTTAGACTGTAAATTCTGCACAATATTGTTAGAATAGGTAGTCTCACCAAAATAGTTATATATTCCACAAAACTTGATAAAATTTAATGAGACAAAAATAATTGGAAACTAGAAATAGAGATATTTCCATCCATATATGATACTCCATTATTTGATTCCATACTAGCCGTACAAAACACAACTTCAACCTGCTAACAATGTAAAAATTAAAAAAAGCACACAAAACTTGAGGTTGTCATTCATCGAACTTCAAAAGTGATGTCTCCAACTGCCAATTCAAGTTTTTTAGGGTTTATTTATACATTTTCAACCAAAACCAACTAGTTTCAACCACCTTTTGATTATTTTTTTGAAAAAACACCTTAATGACACTTTTTGACAAGTTGCTTGACAACTTTTACAATTTTTACAATATGGACCAACTTTAAACATTATTTGAAAAATGACTTAAAATATGACTTCCTAAGAATCAAAAACCTCTAAAATAGTTTTATAAACCTTATTATAAGACCCAATACACAAAATAGAGAAACTATTTACAAATGGCCTCATGGAGGCAAGAAATCAAATAGGTGCTTCTGCACTAAACTCCTGAGGGAAAAACAATTCAAGCCCCTTTGAATTGTCTTCTTTCTGATCTTCTAGTTCCTTTGCACTTTTTCCTTCATCTTGGCTATTATCCTTGGGTGCTTCTTTCTCTTCTTCTTATGCGATCTCTTCTCCATCATCTTCTCAACTTCTAGTCTCCAAAACTCTATTTCTTGTGTATAAACCTTAGTAGCATCATCTATATCTTCATTCTCATCATTAGAGTACCATAAAACAACATGTTCACCATAACCATAACCTGCAACATACTATTTCAAACCTTCATATACCTCATTAGCAAAAAATATGCAACATCTTTATTAACTTTATTATCAACAACAACTTGATCGTGAATATCAACATCAATGTTATCAACAACTTTATCATCATCAACATGAGTATCAATAGCAAGTTTATCAGTAACATCAACAACCTTCTAAACTTGTTCATCAACAAAAGTTTCATCAACTACTTGAGTACCAACAACAACCATATCATTAATCTCAACGTCAACATGTTTGTCTTCAAACACAATTGGAATATCATGCATCTCAACTTGTAACTTACCTTGCCAAACTTGAATAGTAGAATCAAACTTTACCTTTTCTACATTTGCTGCCTTATTTTGTTTTCTTTGCTTCTTCATAATATTCTCTAGAGGCCATATTAACCTCTTTGATATTGGTATATTCCAACTCCTTAGTGGTTTCTTAAGAAGTTGGTGTTCTTTGTCTAATCTTTCCAACCTTTGGCTTATCTCTTCCATGGCTTTCTCAAACTCTATTTGTCTTGCCTTATTTCTCTCCATATTTCTCAACTCTTTATCCTCTCTTTCCTTCTTCCTTAATGAATCCTTAGCCTGAAAAAATATTTCCAATCTTCTCAACAAATCCATCTTCACAAGCAAGTCTCTCCTTGCTTCCACTTCACTTTGCCACACCTAGGCAATCAGGTTCCTTCCTCAATATACACAACACACAACCACAAACACCAATACAAACACTTCCTCTATCAAGAAATTATTGGGCTTTGATGCCAATTTTATGGAGATCTAGGAGGATTCAACAACACATCTCACAAACCTTCAATAATAATCCAAAACAATCTTTTTATAACATATTCTATTTGGCATTGTATATCACATTAGAAACATAACTATGGCAGCCCACAATTTAGTGCAATGAACAGTCATTAATAACTTATTCAAAAAAATAATGAATCCAATTGCTCTATTCAGATTTAAGAAAACATAGTGATATACTTTTTATCCATTTTTTATGAAGATCCAGCAATGGAAATGAAAGTTATTGTATTTTTCCCAAAACTGCAAACCCTAGGTAGGGTTCAGACCTGCCCTCACAAAAATGGTCATAAATTATTCAAATCTTAACAAAATTTGATGATATTTGAAGAAAATTAAAGTATATTCACATGTAAACAAATTAAAATTGGTTTCATATCCAAAATATATACTTTAAATTCTGTACCATCACACTTTTTTAGACTGTAAATTCTGCACAATATTGTTAGAATAAGCAGTCTCACCAAAATAGTCATATCTGCCACAAAACTCAATAAAATTAAATGAGACAAAAGTAATTGGAAACTATAAATAGATATATTTCTATCCATATATGATAATCCATTATTTTAATCCATACCAGGCCGTACAAAACACAACTTCAACTTGGTAACAATGTAAAAATTAAAAAATGCACACAAAACTTGAGGTTGCCATTCATCAAACTTCAAAAATGATGTCTCCAACCCCCAATTCGAGTTTTTTAGGGTTTATTTATAAATTTTAAACCAAAATAAACTATTTTCAACCACCTTTTGATTATTCTATTGAGAAAACACCTTAATGACACTTTTTGACAAGTTTCTTGACAACTTTCTTGAGCAACTTTTACAATTTTTACAATATGGACCAACTTTAAACATTATTTGACAAATGACTTAAAATATGACTTCCTAAGACTCAAAATCCTCTAAAATGGTTTGATAAACCTTATTATTAGACCCAATATAAAAAATAGAGAAACTATTTACAAATGGCCTCATGGAGGCAAGAAACCAAATAGGTGCTCCTGCACCAAAAGGAAATGATTGGGAAGTGGGTCCTTTGGAAAGAGTGGATGGATAAACATAATGAGATGAATTGGATGATTAAGCTTATTTTTTATAGGAACTTGGCATTGAGGGATCCCTTGTAAGTTAGTGCAATATTGGAAAGGATCATGGTCACCATCTATTGTGATCTCAGTTCCATTGTAGGGAAACTTAAGACATTGATGGTAAGTAGAAGGAATAGCCTTCACAAAATAAATCCTTGGTCTACCTAGCAAAAGGTTATATGGAATGATGAGATCTAATACTTGGAACTTTATATCCAAAACAGTAGGACCAGTTTTGAAAGGGAGTGTTACAACTCCCTTTTATTTTCTCTCTTCATCATCATATTCCTTAATAACAATGCTTTTGGTGGTGTCCACACATGCCTCTGAGAAGAATAAAGCCTTAACCAATTTCAAAGTGAAAAGATTCAACCCTACTCCTCTGTCTACCAAGATTCATCTAACTTTTGTTTTATGAACAAGAACTTCAATATGCAAAGGGTCATTATGGTTTGTCTTCTTGGTTGCATAGTCTTGCTCAAAGAAGGTAGCATGGTGATTGTTAGTTAGGTGGCCTACCATCTCTTGGAAATGGTTGACATCAATATTGTTAGGGATAGTCATGTTTTGTAAAGATTTGACTAGAATAGACTGATGTTTAAGTGAGAAACAAAACAGTTCCAAGATAAAGATTTGGGTTGGGGTCTTCCCTAGCTTGTCAACTAAACTATACTGATGGTTGGAAGAATGTGGCTCTTGCTATGATGGATGGCCTTGTATGGTGATATTGGTTTTGCAAGTGTTAACAACACACTTAGGAGTTTTCTTTATGGTTATTATGTTGACATGCTCATTGGTGGCTCATATATGATTTACGATTGGGCCAATATAATCATGTTTGACATGACCATAGCTGGCCACAGTATTAGTCTTATTTCCTAAACTAGAGGCTTTCACTTTCCCATGGTCATGTAATGGATCAAAATATACCTTATGATCAGTGTTCAAAGATGTCTGTTTCTATCCACCAATTTCAATAGTTTTGTTCTCGACAAGATCATGCATGTGTTCTTCAATTATCAACAATTTTGTAGGCTATGTCCCTTAGTTCTATGGAAATAAAAAGCGACATTGTCATCCCACCAAAAGGGTTTGAATTGTCTTGGATTTTATTGTCTTGGATCTTGAAGTTGTATGAGGTTTTGTTGCAATAGTTGTTTGAAGATTGATTCAATTGGTTCCCCTAGAGGAGTGAACTCATGTTTAGGAAATCTCCTTTACTGTTGTGGTCATTGGGTGTTTTGTACAGTGTTGGGAGTTTGATTGATGATGTTAAGTGTGTTTTTAGAGGGGTTTTTTCCTCTAGATGTAATGATTGGCCCTACTTATATGGTTTTAGCATCAATTACCCCATCATTGGTAACATTTTTGTTTTGAGACCAAACTTGTTTCTGTCATTAGGGGTTTTTTTCACATTTAGATTTTGGTTAGGTTTCTTGAGTTCACCCTTGTCTATGAGACCTTTTTCTAGTATGAGACACTTTTACACTAGTTTTGAAAATTAAGTACAACAATGTACTCTTAAGTCACTTCTCGGTTTAGAATTGAGGTTTTCTTGGAATATAGTGACCTATTTTTAGGTTTTTCCATAGGACATTGACTTGCTATACTTCTCCATCTCTAGAAGAAGGTGATAAAATTTTCTCCTTCATGTTGTGTAGTTGGACACAAGGTTGCTATGGTAATTTTGTTGTCAATATTGAAGGATAAATGTTTGACGAATTTCTCAGCCAATTCACCCCATGATTTTATGCCATATTGAAGCCCTGGACACCGTTCAAGTGCAATTCCAATAAGACTTCTTGGAAATAGTCTCATAAGATAGGTGGGATCATATGAGACATCTATGCACATCGTATAAAATTCCCTTATGTGTTCTATTGGATTATACTTTCCATTATACTTGGGAAAATTTGGTATAACATACCCATGGGGAAAATGTGTCAATATAATTATTTTTCAAAGGGAAACATGCATGAGTCGTTAGCTGAAAAATTTCTCTTGTTAGACACTTCCATATTCTCCATCTATGTTTGAAGGGATTACATTTGTGTTTGCAGGATGTCAACTTGAGTTAATGATGTGTTAGTTGGATTGTTTGGGTCTATGTACATGTTTTGAAATCCAATGTTTTGTGATAAGTTTTGGTTAATTTTTGGTGTGTAAGGTGGATTTTCACTTGGAATCTTAGTGAATCAGTTTTGATTTGGAATTTGTGTGAAGGGGTTGTGACTTGACGTTGGTTGATTAGGAATGGGGATGTTTTGTGAAGGGATAGGTCAAATTCCATATTGAAATGAGGGTATGTTTCCTATCTATGAGACCCCACTCTATAGTATAGTACTAGCAACATTGACACTTGGTATAGCTATTGTCTATGGTATGATACTAGTGACATTGACACTTGGTATATGAGCTGATGTTTTAGATCTTTTTTTCCACACAAGAGGACCGAAGGGATTGGACGATGATGCCTCTATGGTGAAATTCAGACCTTGTGTCATGGTAGGTGTACCAAATGGAGATGTGTGTACTATTGGGGAACTTTGTGTAGGTACTACAATGGTATTTTGGTAGTCACTTGCGGTATAGTGGTACTAGTAGTTGTCATGGTTGTCCCTTGGGTAGATGCAATTTGTAAGGTATGGATGTCAAATCCAAGAGGTGACTTGGGACCTTCTACTAGCAATTTGGCTAAGTATAGTTGGTGATAATTTGCTAGATAGTCATTTGCAAAGGAGGAAAACTAGGGTCCTATGTAGAAGAATCTATGTATTCCACTAAAATGTGTCCTTGTGTGTCTCTAGAGATAAATTTGTCTAACAAATTTTTGTGAGGTATCGATGAGGATATCCCTTGAAAGGGGTTTGAGAATGGATTGATGAATTTGTTTGGATCAGCCATTTGTTCTCTTTATTTCCTTTTAGAACTTATTTCAACCATGAAAGATAAGCTAAAAGTGAAAGTGAAGAAAAACTAAGTCTATGGATAGTATGAATCTAGTCTTTTTTTTGGGGGGGATTTTTTGGATATAAGGAATAAATGCAACTATTTTTTTGGTATTTTCTTACAAATAAGGAATGTCTAAAATGATGCTATCTTAGGATGATAGTGTCTACATATGAAAAATTATAAGAAAAATTATAAGGTAATCAATTTTGGAAGACTCTAAAATAGGTTACCAACCACCTATAGTTTAACCCAGGTTTCAGTTTAGTTTTGACAAGGAACCTTTGTAGGACTAGGACCAAAAGATAAGGTGAGATTCCAAACTAGTTTTATGAGCTTGAAGGACTCATGTGTAGGAAAAAAAAGGTATGATAATGTGACTAGGTTCAATGATAGTGTTCATTGAAGCAAGGGTTTATACAAAGAGTGGAAAGTTGACCTATTCTAAGATCTGTAATTGATGTTTCTCCTAAAAGTTTGATCTAATATAAAGGTAATAAATATTTCTAAGCTAAAAGTAAGATCTACAAATAGGATACCTATGGGTATGACTAAATGATACCTAAAGGATTGAATTGTGCAAAACATGAGAAAAAATGTTCATTTCTATCCAAGGATCAGTGTAAAAGGATAAATTAGAGACTACTATGACTGTTTGGTTTTAGAATGTGATAGTGAATTTTGGTTTTCTAGTAATCAGAAAATCATGGTTTAGAAAGTTAAATGTGTCACAAAAATTAGCAAATGTAGTTCTCTAGATCATATGCGGTTTTTTGGTAAACTATGTCTTAGGTCTATATCAAGTAGATGTGACTCACTATATCATATGTGACTTGGGATTTAGTAGATGTGGCTCACTATATCATATGTGACTCAGGATTTGTCAGATGTGGTTTTTTAGTATCTAATGTGTTATTATACTAGACATACGTGACTTGGGATATTAGGTGTAGTTTGAAATTTGTCAAATGCAACTCTCTATAACAGATGCGGCTAATCGGTAAACAGAGTTGACTCAGTATCTGGTAAATGATAGCTTGGACTCAATTTGATAGATGTGACTCTAGCTAACAGATGCATTTTTCTGGTGAAAAAATGTGACTCTATTTGATAATTGTGGTTTTCTGGTGAATGGTTGTGTTTTGTTGGTAAATGATAGTTTGGAATAACTATTTGTGATCAATTTTTGGAAAATAAAGATAATTAAAAAAAAATGTATTTTAGTTTGAACATGTAAAATTTTAGAAGAAAAGTACAATCCTAAGGTTGGTAGTGACAATAATTGTTGATTTCTCACTTGGGTTTCCCCAGCTATGCTTTTTTAGAGCTGATGATTAAAAGCTTGACCCCACTGGCTCTCATCCTCGACACTAACTTCTTTGAGGAAACCGAGCTTCAGTACCCATGAAACTCTCGTTGCATACTTTTCATCTCTACTAAGAGCCATATGAACATGATACAACTTTAGAGGTCCGACCTCTTGCACCAGCAAATAGAAGGTTTTTGGTTTAACTAAAAACAATCGGCTCATAGTACATGCACTCGTTTAGGTGGCTATGCATGAGGAAAGATACAATGATCTCATCTGCATAAAAAATATGCACCTACAATCTTAGGATTTCCCATAATATTTACATTTGTATACTGGTTGGGAGTAGCTTGGCTAAAAAGCTTCATTGCATGTTTGAGTCATCTTGGGATGAGTACTTTTTCCCCCCAATACATGTCTAGATCTAGAGTCAATAACAACTTATCTTACACCTAAGATCACACAAATGTGCAAGGGGAGAGGATACTTCTATTACTGATTCAGGTTCTAATCTAAAAAATCATGCAAATGCACCAAACACAGTAGACAATGATTCTTTTTAAATCCCAAATGACATTTATTTATCTACTTAAACAACCTATTTCAAAATAGACTTCAACACATGTCCCACAAAACAATTTATTAGTAGTTTGAATTTTTTTTCATCAATCATCCTACAAAAGGTTTTGAAAACTTATCTTCTATGATACATCCTGAAAACACTATGTTAACTCCTCAAAAACACATGCTGCAAAGCTAAAATTAGTTTCAATAAAAAGCACAATGAAAAATTTAAATTCAAAATTCAGACTTAAAAATTATACTAGTCAGATGCATCTCACAAGGTAGTAGATGCGTCTTGGGTTTTACCAGTCAACTACGTCACATAAAGCCATGGATGCATTGAAAATTATCAGATGTGTTACTTTACTCATCATATGTGGATTGTAGTGTCAATTGCATTATTTTGTGTATCAAATTTGTCAGACCGTACAATACCTGCAAAAAAGAATAAAATTACTATGAATTTGCAAAGAGTGTGTCTTCACGTCGGGTTCACCAATGTAACATTAAGAAAACAATAAAGATTAAAGAAAACACACAATTGCAATAAACTCAAATGTAAACTAATTTAAACAACAAAGGACAATGAAAATTAGCTAAAATGTAAATAAAAGGAAAAACACACGAGAGTTAAAGAAATTCAAAGTAATTAAACAATACTAAATCCCAAAGCTAAATAATTGAGCACAAAGGAGAGCTAATAATAATATGCATAAGAGAAGCTATTTTACCAAGCACATAATCAATTCCATTGAATAACCTCCATTATTCTTCTCCTTTTTGTTGTAATAGGATTCTTGCCCTCATATTTCTAAGTGTGCAAGTATAGCCTATGATAGTGATTTAGAAAAATAATGAAGATTAAATAGTTGATTGCTTCCAAAAAATTCATAAGATTTTGGGAGTTACAAGGATGAAGATAAAGCCAATTTATAGAAAACAAGGTTTTTGAATGACAAGCTTAGCTTAAAAGATAGAAAAATGATTCAGATTAAATATTGTGGCATGCACCTAGATTACTATTAATAGTGACGTAAGTCATAAAGAATAAAAGGTGAAGATCAAGATTAAATAATGATTTAATATTTAGTTGAAAATATTAAAAAATTAGAAGAATACTGATTGCATGTAAAGGATAAAGATGAAAATAGAGGAAATGATTTGTTTGAAGGCACACATGAAATATTTAATTACATAAAATGATATAATTAATATAAATTTTCATGCAAAAGAATGAAAACTAGATAACTAACTAGTTAAGATAGAGAGTTTATTCATTAGAGACAATTAGATATTAAATCAAGAGTTAATTGATTGGTTTAAATAGATATCAACTTAAGTGATAAGTGAGTAATTAGATAACAAAGAGATCACCCAATTATAGAAGAATATGCCAAGAATAATTACTTTTATGAATAAATGATTATTTAATTCAGCATTCTAAATTTGAGGATTAAATAAATTGAGATTTATTTAATTGACTAGAGAAAAGGTTTAAAGAGTAATTAAATAACTAAAGTGTTTATTTAATTATAGTAGAAAGTGTGATAAGAATAAATTAAATAAAAAATTATTTAATTTCAGAAAGAGGATAAAATGAATTAGCGACATAATTAAATAAATAATATTTATTTAATTAATCAGGATTGAATAAAGATAATGATGAATTAATTAACTAATTAAAGTTATGGAGGTTTCTTGGCATAATAGTTTGTGTAGAGCAGGCTTGGTAGTTTTGTTTTCATAAGGATATATGAAGTAGCTTTAATATGTATGGTTTTAATTAGTAGTAAGCATAAGGGATATTGAATGCATGTTGGTTGTCTTTTTAGTAGTTGTTATTTGGGAGTTAGTTGTAGGAATAAATATGGATATTTAAAGCTGAATTTTGATTTATTATTAGTATATTATCACATTTCATTGAGCAAAGGATTATTTCTATTATGTAAAATTTTATATTATGATATATATATAGACTTCCATGCCTTTTTCTTAAAAAGGAAAATATTATGATAATGAAGGTACAAATTATGAAGAAATTGAAGTCATAGGCCTAGACCAAATTTCAGTGTCTATAATAGCTATTATCACTTCTTCATCAGAATCACTATAGCAAACCATAGAAATGGGACAATGGCTAGAGTCAGGGCCTATTCCTTCTCCATCACTTGAAGAACTATCAAAAAATTCAATGGGAACATTGTGCCTTCCCCAAAAAACCTTAAGACCCTTACTCTACTTCTTTAGTTCCCCCATAGGCTCAATAGGCCTCTTCCCTCTAAAGTTGACCAATTCTTCTGAAATGGTATTGTTCCTCAAATTATAAGTACTTTGGACAATATTTTTCTCACCCTTCTTATGAACACTTACCCTTCAAAACTGTTTGAGCCTT
>VDFB02329862.1:0-19763 GCA_007258455.2 Sequoia sempervirens
GAAAGCATGAAAGAAATAGAAAATGAAAATTCAAGAGATATTTCCACATCTGCAACCTTGTCATCAATTCAACTTGGAGAAGATGCACTATATGTCCCATACTTTATCAAAATCCTAATCTATACTACATCCAAACTATGCAGTGCATTCCCATCTATCTATTATTTATCATGATTACATATTTTCAAGTTTTCAAATCACTAACCTACCACCTTTTATACCAGACCCCCCACTCCTTCCAAGTACCTGCCTTTCCATGCCAGGAATTCATCTTCAGTAGGCCAATCAAAATTCACGACTTCATCGACACTTTGTCTATAACGTGCATACTTGGTGACAATCTGGTTAGCTTCCTTATCAAATTTCAGTAGGAAAGTCTTAGCATGAACTAACATATCCATATTTCTCTTCAATGTCTCCATATCAATTTTTTGACAAATTAACATAGCTTGATTTGAAATAACCTAATTTTTTTCATTTTTCCACTCCTGTAGAGCCTTAATGCTATTATCATCCCTTAAAATGGATGGAAGAAGGCCAAGATGTGATTCATGGAAGGATTTTACTAGCTCCTTTATTTATTCTCCAATGGTTCAATATTTCCCTTGTATCCTACAATCTTTCCTGCAAGAACTATAGTAGGTTTAAACATTTCAGGTGGATTGGGATCTTGCTTGACTCCAATTCCCATCAATATCGAATTCTAATTCCTACAGATCCAAATTTCCATGAGTGGAATGGATCTTTCTCTGTCAATGTCAAAATTCCTAATAGCATCCACCATAGATGAATAACTGTAGTGAATAGTATTCAACTTGTTATTCACTCCTCTGTTCAAGTGTTCTAACACTGTTGTGACAATCTTCATATTACTCTTGAAAGTCTCCTCATCATGATTTTCACATTTTTCTTTGTACTCATTTAGCTTCCTAAGCAACTCATCCCTATTGATATCCCCTTCATCTTGTGACCCTTTTGATGTACTAGGTTCTACTATTGAAATAGGCACACTCCCCATGTTATATGGCACAATGGCCCATGAAGAACTTACTTCAATAGTAAACTCTAAGGGTACAACTTATTGTGAAGTAGTGGGGAAGCCAACATTGTTTTTCTTAGGCTTTCCAAGTTGCAATATTTGCAACACATCCTCCAATAATGCTACCTTTGTCTCCAACTACATATTATCCCACTCAAGGTCTCCATACTTTACTAACAAGTTATTGCATTCTATCTTGAGCTTATCATTTTTTGTAGTCACAGATTCTACAATGGCCCTTGTGAATTTTGCAACATGAACTAGCATATTGGAAGCTTCTAAGGCCAATGTTTCTGACACTCTTTTTATTATCAGGCCTCCACTATAGTTAGGTGCAGGCTTAGCAATATCAGGCTTTCTTCTACTTGGAGATAAAGGCCATATAACCAAGGCTTCCCAATCTTCACTATAAGCAGACCCCTGTAATGCAAGTGCAACTTATTCTTTTGTATCATAGAGAGGCTTATCACATTTCTTTATTGTGTCAAAAGCTATGGAAGAAGAAATATCCCATTCTAGTAGCAACAAAATGCCACTAGTTCTTACCAATTCTCGACCCTCCTTTGCAGTCATTTTCTAGAATCTAGTTCTTATTTCATTTAACACCTTTTTTTTGGATGATAGTATCTGGCAATTATGGGTGAAGGATTCTTTCTATAGCTATGCTTTTTACATATTCATCTCTTTTAAAGCCCTATATGCAAATTCCATAAAGGCTTGAGTCTTTATAAAAGAGTCACCATCTAAGAACTTTGCACATGCTTCAACCCTCATATCATCTCTCCCATTGAGTCTAGTGAGATCAACTTAACTCAATCTTGTTTCCAATTGATGTATTTCCCTTACTACAATTGCATTGGGTACTACTTCTTGCATTTCCTACTCTAACACCCAAATATCATCATCTAATCCTTCATCATCATAGTCCACTAGACAGTGGCTTCAACCGTTTTCCTTTTTAATGGTGGCTCCCTTGATGGTAATTCACTAGGTGGTGGGGAATCAATGTTTACAATTTCAGGCTCTACTGGCCTTGGTGGAGATGGCAGTGGTACTTGTGGCACATGAGAAGGAGGCTTGTTTTCCTCTTGATGAGAGGGAGCAGGAGCTTCATCAATTTTCTTTGCCTTACTCTTTCTCCTTACAAATAATTTTATTCTTGGTTCCTCAAGGGCTTGTGATGTAGATTCTCCTTCTATAACAAGTATTTATCCTCCACTCACTCCTTCTACAATTGGAGACTTCCCTTTATCTTTACATATTACCCCTTTAGTTTCAAGGTGGCCCACTATTGAATCAAAATTCCTTGCTACATGCTCCACCTTTTGTATTATATCTTCATCCTCTAGAATAATTTTGAAATCAGGTTCTTCTTGCTTTTTTTTTTTTTGCATTTTATTGAATGCAATCCATCTTGCTAGTCTCTTTCTTTCATGCTCCAAAGTGCCTGCGCTCTCATATTGCATCTTCTGGATACTAGAAAAAGTGGAAAATTTGTAGCTCTTTGTGTCTCTTTTTAGCCAAGCCATAAACCTTCAAGGTCATATTTTTCCTCTCAACTAACCTCTACATGTAGTAGGTTTTGAGTATAACAAGGATGTTATTCCAACCTCTCTTGGTCATTAGAAAATTAGAAAAACAAGTGTACAAAGGAAAGGAAGTTCCTTTTCCCTAATTCAATAAGTGTTCATTTCTACACTTCCTAGTTGCCACATAACCTCAAGGAAACCAATTCTTTCTAGCACAAACTTTGGCAGGAAGTGAGGTTCTACCATGGAACCATATACTCTGAAGATAGTGTAATCAAGGTATGAAATAACATCTCCCATATTATGACCAACTCCTATCTAGGGATTTCTCTCCTTGGGTCTTAAGAAAACATGTAGAGCTATGGGAATTCTAGGTAAATTCACAATCAAGACCCTCTTTAGTTCATAAGCAAACAAATTCTAGAATGTCACATAGTCATATGTCCTATCATCTTTGTCCAAGATTGTGGTCTAGCATTGCACGAATAGATCCAAGTCACCCACCTTTATTTCCAAGAAAATATTGTGTCCAAAGTAAACTGTACCATTGTACAGAAACATGTGCATCAAAAATGAATACCTACTGAATCTCACTCCTGATTCACCCTTCTTCAACCTTGTTAGTCCTTCATGCATTTTTTCTTAAAGAAACCCCACATAATCATATATTGCACAATATTGGGGGTGTTGGATATGGGAAGCCATATACATCCATGCCATTTGCATTGCAAAGATAGGATCATAACCAATTATTTGACAAATGAAATAGAAATTCATTTTGAAGTAGGAAACAAAATAGTTAACTTGGAAAGGCTCTTTATCATGTGGTCCTTTTACAATCTTCCAACTTACAATTTATGCTAAGAATCTCGGCAGGACATGGACTCTGAATGAAATCCCGGTTTTATCATACTCTTGCTTAAGAGTGTCTTCATTTATTTTATGCATTTGATCACTCCATCTAGTGATCTTGAAAAAAAACCAAATTCCTCCTTAGTGATTTTGACCATTTCTTTCCCATCAAGGTATGTGTAGGATCATGATGGGCCAAAAAGTGGCGATATGATGTGTATGTGTAGGGTATGTGGCTGATGACTCTTTTTTTACCCAAAATTGATGAAATGAAAAGGGTTTTTAAAGGAGAATCTCTAATTTGAACCAATATAAATTATTTTTTACTTTGAATTTAATAAATTATTATTATTCATTTTTTATTTGAATTACTAAAGTCCTTGATTAAGAGTGATTGAAAATATTTATAAATTTCAAGCGGTATCACATTTTTAAATCAAAACATGCATCACATGCTTTGCATACTATAGGATTAAAAAAAAATGAATTTCATGAAGTTTTGACCAAGTTAAGGTCGGAGACATACGAGGGATTTTATATTTTTTAAAAGTTGTAATTAAAAATTCATAATTAATTATTTACTTGGAAAAAATTACATAAAATATGTCACATCGGGACATGGGTCCTCTACTTATATCTAAAATATTAGTAAAAATATTATCATTTTATTGTGTTTATGGTGAGTGTGAGGGCACCTACTTCTTATTTTTCCACGAAATTGAGTACTCATTGAAATTTTAAATTTTACCAAATAGATTTTTTATTTTTCAAATAAACCTAGTAGTTGAAACTAAATTCAATTTTCTATAGATTCTATTCTTACATATTTTTGAAATAATATAGATAACTTATTCAAATTTTTACGTCAAGTTTCCTAACTCTAATTTTTCTGAATTTTTTGCCACTTAAGGGCCTATTTTTTCCATGATGATCCTGCACATACCCATTATATGTTCTTATAGTACTTTTTTTTCCTACTAGGATACCCATATTTCTATTCCTGAAAAAACTATAAAATATTTCCCATCTGGTAATTTGGCATCTCTAATAGAGCATCTCTTGTCAAATACACCCTTTGCTACTTGCAGACCTTTGGGAATCAATTGGCCTTTAGGTTTGTCACTAGTTGAGGGTGGTAATTGATCTATGAGGTCTTTATTTAAAGTTCTTTTGGGAGCAGAAGCTTACTCCTTAGATGAAGACACTTTTATTTTAAGAGCCATAACACAAGAGATACTATAATGTAGGGTTTTTGGTTTATCTAAACAACGCCTATGACTTTTGTGAGGGTTTGATACAAATTATGCAAATGAAAAATTAAAAAATTCTTCTTTATGAATGTCAAACCTTAAAATTTTGAACCAAGAAAACCCTAACAGATTCAAGCTCAAAAAACCACAACTTATCAATAATGTTGGAGAGAGGGAAACAATTCACTTTCTGGTTATGTTCGCACGTTGACAACCCTAGTTTTGGCATCAGAAAGTTTTGAGAGACCACAACATGAGCTCTTTGAGTGTGTTGAGTATATTTTTCAATGCTAAATTATGCCTTTAAGACCAATTTTAATAATTATAAAGCTCCTTACTTTGGTAGATCAGTGTCCTTTTAGTTGTTCAGACTCACTAGTGCAAACCAAAATGGCTCACTTGGCCTCAGTTGACTTTTGAATGCCATTTGTTGATCCTTTTGGAGTGTTAATTGATTGACGATCTAGATTGACCTGCATATTATGAAAGATCCAACTATACACAGCTGCAATACTTACCAAATGACAAGAGGCCACATGGGACCACTTGTTAGTAGTATGCGGGCTCCACCATCTCTTTATTGCTATAGCCCTAATCCACATGCCATTTTCCCCTCGCCCCTGTGAGTCATAACTCGTGCATCTTTCATCAATGGGGAGACGGGGAGAGGTTGAGATTAGATCTCTCATCTTCTTCATGAACACTTCTTAGTTACCCACAACTTTTTCCATTATACAACATCTATGAATCAAATTAAAATATCTTTAAGCACATGCAATATATCTGCATTAGTAACACACACTTTATTTTCCATGCCCTGTGTGGAGTTATTTAATTAAATATTTTCCCATACGCCAATGCTTCCACGTTCTCTAGATTACTCCATGTGGAAGATGCCCACTTTCCTATTGGGAATCTGGTAGGAAAGGTGGGACCACACAGGATAGCGAGGAGCGGTCAAGATTAATCCACATCACCCGCTATTGACCATTGATTCCTTTGACAACTCAACAATACTAACCATTTGAAACCATCGAGCCCATCATCAGAGGAGACACGTGGCAATTGCTAGCCAGCCCATGTGATTATTTTAATAAGTAAGAATAACAAGCGAGTGCGCAGAGAATAGTCCAAATGTGGCCACCTCAATTATCTCCCACCATTGATTTTCTTTGGCAAGCATCTACATTCCTTTTCAAAGACGTCAGGCCCACCAATTGTTCAAGATACATGGCTTTCACCCATGATATCGTATGAGTAAAATATTATGAAACAAAATAGAATGGGCACACGAGGAATAGTGATGATTATCTTCATCAATTGAATGACAGTCAAGGGTCCTTATAGCTGCACATGTCAAAAACTGTTAATCTTTAAAAGGGACCCAACTAGGTCAATGAGACCATACCTACACCATAAAATACTTAAGGCTTTTTAGTGGGAAATATTTAGCCTGACTTAGGAAAAGTTAAAAAAATGGCCCAATAGACATCAACTGGTAAAACAAGACAAGAGGATCAGTTACTCAATGGGTTTTGATGGCATAAGTCATGATTTAAAGGAGTGAGAACCGACACAAGGGGTCAATAGAGAAATAAAACCTTGGTGAGGATACAAATCAAATGGTTTTTCAAATAATACCTAAGTAAACTAAAACCCTTATATAGTGACAAGAGACAATACCCATAGTCTTTAGAACTAAGCAAGATTTTGGAGATGGAACATGAAAAAAAATTAGGAGTTCCATCACATAGTATGTTATAATTTTGTTATGATATGGGAAATATGATTTTTCTGAGTTTTGAGAGTAGAAATGAACATGAGTATATAACTCAAATTTTGTGGGGATTTCTTATTCACTTATTTTGTTTCTGGATCTATACAGACAATGGGTTATGACTGTAGACACGTGAAATTGACATCATGCATTTAATTAGTTCATATTAGCCCATCAATTAAATAAACCAAGTTTAATTGATTTAATCTCTAAGGATCGTCAATTTAAATTAAATAAATAAACTTTATTTAATTTGATCCTATCGTTATCCCCCTTAGCTAAATAAATCAAATATTTATTTAACTAAATATTTATCACCTTTCATCTCCCTTTGATTTGATTTAAATCCCTAAATCTAAGTCAAATGGGTCAAAGAATCTAACATCATCTTAATTAATCTAATCCATGATTAAATGCTAATCCTAATCACTTGTATTCTCTAGATTTTTTCACTTGCACATGAAATTGCATTTAATTGATTTATCAAAATCTTTATTTACTTTCAACTTGGCATAAAAATAGAATATTCCCTCAAGTTTGAATATGAAGACAATTTGACTTGTCCCTTCCAAAACGACAATAACTTCTCTCTTTCATGTCCCCCACTCAACATTAACTCTCATTTTCAAATTTGAATCTCCCCCTCTTTGGTACATTGGCCAAAACTTGCACATTCCTCAACCTATCATAATGTGACAAGTGGCATCATCTCATTGGTTCAATCTTTATCCCACATTTGTCTCTTATGAGCATTCTTTCAACTTGAGAATCTATAAGTGGAGGGCTGGTTTTTCATCAAATCATCTACAATCTCATGCAAATTCACTCTCTTCAATTGAGAACTGATTTTTTCCATTACATCTTCATCATTGACTTATCAAGGGTTGGGAAAGCATCATTTCTCACAAGTGACACCAATCCAATATGGAGTAGGTGTGCATCATGTCTCTTTCATGCTTCGAAGTAGTTTATTTTGTTATCTTTTTTGAAGGGGCATCATGCATTATTTCATAGGAGCATTTAAAAGGTTTGCATATCACTAATCCATGTTTGAGATTTTAGAGTGTTTGCAGATTTTGAAGGGTGCTCACATATGGCGCTAGATGACACAACTTTTCTAAGATTTTCTTCAACTGGAACATTGCCTACATAATTAGCACATGAATCTAACTTCTCCACATACATTGTTAAGTGATTTTCCATTGCTTCTTTGTTATTTATGTATGCCATCATAATTTTATGATGAAAGATGTGGATCATTTTTCCTTCAGGACCATGTGGGTTGATTCCCCTACATCTTGGGGGGTATTCCATGTGACCTCATCTCTTTGAGTCTATGAAGTAGTTTACGTTCCTTATCTATCCTCCTTTGCTATACATGCATATCCATTAGAGAAGTTGCAACTACAACATTTGGAAATTTCCCCCATCCTATATGCCTTGATGGGTGCCCACACCCTATTCCAAAGCTCCCATTTTCGCGTGAGCATGCTAGAAAAAGCTGAGGAATTTATCTTTACACCTGCACAATAAGAAAAGTTTTCAAAAGAGCTTACAAGGCTGTGAAAGGCTATGAAATTTGGCTTTTATCCTATACTAGAAGATGACGTTTTTCTTTGAGTTGTTTTGAATAGAGTTCTCATTTTCTAGATCGAGTAGTTTGTACAATGCATAAGGCTGACATTATAAATTTGATAGGTTAGAAATCAAGCTCTCCAACTTGTGTGTACTTCCACCAAGATTGTACAGCACTTGGTATCTCCCCTCAGTCAGTGTGCTCTAAATGTTTGGTGGCGGGTCTTCCCATGGAGATGGGTAGTGTAGGAAGCAATAAATACAGACTAAAGGTGAGTTGCATCCAAAGTCTTCTTCTTCTAAGTGAGTAAGTGAATACATACTAAAGGTGAGTTGCATCCAAAGTCTTCTTCTTCTAAGTGAATATAGACTAAAGGTGAGCAACTTATTGAATAATGTGTAGAACCAAACTTACTAAGTAGTAAGGACAAGATCTTAATTTGTGTGGGGCGCGATTTTTTAATAAGTGAAACATACATCATCTTGTCTCATCATTTTCATCTCAAAAGTCTTTGAAAGGTCATTAATGAGTTGTTCTCAGATAAACACGCACCTTCTATGCTCGCCTCGTTGTATTGCAATTAATTAAAGATCATATTTGATTTATCTTTGGTTGTTCTAATGCTTACTAAAGCTCGCAGGTGTATAAGGTGTTGCACCACATTTTCTATAGTCTTTTCCTATAACTCCAACATCATTAGCTATGTGGGTTTGGTTAAAAAAATTGAAAAAGGTATGAGCATAAATTATGTTTGTTTACTGGTGCTTAAGTTTTAACAAGGTTGAAATCATGCTTTCGGTGTGGTAAATTATAGAAGATTTTGTACATCTTGCTTTTTTTTAAACAAAGCCTTCTTTAAATGACCACCAAACTCAAATCTTGAGCATTGATGGTAAGCCCTTCTCGAACAGATTTGTTGAGCTTTGAATTGAAAATTTTATTGATATATTAGATTATTGAACAAATTTTGATTCGTGTGGTGTACAAGAATGTGTACGAGCTATTAGAACATGAGAAGCAAAAAATGTGTTAGAAATGAGCTTGTTTCTTCCTTACGCCTTCCAAAAAGAGGCCTTTCTACAATTTAAAGATGAATATTAAATGGAAATAATATTCAAATGAGATCAAGGGTCATAGTAAATAAGCACTTCACATTTTTTTATTTATGAGGTTTAAAAAGATGGTAAGGAGATCAGATGGATTAAATGGTGAAAACTAAATGCTGATAATCATTCCTATTGTTCTTGCAAGAGATCGTATTAAGGTTGCTTTAGCCTTTCCTCCACCAATAGCAATACTTACATGATTGAAATAATGTCGCGATAGACCATGATTTTGTGAGGTGTCAAATATACAATTTCAAATATAGATGAGTTGGTGGATATCGTTGACTGAGCAATTGAAACTTCATGATTTTATTGTTTGTTGATGCAAATCTTTAGCTAGCACACAATCTTTCTCGAGAAATGATTACTGCAAAAGGCTCTACATTTAATTATCTCTACATTTAATTTTGAAAATCAATATCGACAATATCGACTTTGTGTAGTTTGGTCTAGTTCGTGTAGTCTTCTACCTTTTTTTGACAATCTACTCAAATTAAGATTGAAAGAGATCACCATGAATATTTTTTTTTGCTATGTGCATTTATATTGATTGAGATTTAAATTTGATCCATGCATTGATTTATTCATTGCTTGACCTCTTTTATGTGCTAGCCTTCAAATTCCTACCAAATGCATCTGCTTGAAAATAATTATTCGTTGTTGATGTAATACATTTTCCATTTGCATTGGCTTGAGAACTATCTTCTTTGGCATTTATGGCACAATTTTGTACTTGGCATTATATGCATTATGCATTAAGGAGGTTGGTCTCGCTTAAATGCTAGCTGTGCATTGATAAGGATGCCTGGATGTTTTGACTTTTTTTAAACATCGACTGACATTGCTGCTTGAATTTCATTATTGCCAGTCACTCCATTCCCTAGGCATTTGCTAGGATCTTTTTGCATGCAACCCTTTGAAGGATAAATGAACTTCAATGCTAGATATGATTTTATTTTTTCTTCTTAAAGCTTCTGTCGGTTGTTGAGTGAAAAGGGGCTAGCCCGTAATTTTTTTTACTTCAACACTCCACCAAAAAAACTGGAATTCAACAGTACACCTGCCAATTGCATGAATTTGAAAGGTTCTTTTTTTTTTTGGGCATGAATTTGAACAATTAATTACATAATTTTGAAGGCCTCCTTTCTATACCATAAATGTGTTTGAATTTGAACAATTAATTACATAAATTTGAAGGCCATTCGCAGTTTCTTTGAAAACTCCCCAACTGTCATTACCATGCAGCTTTACACCTACTAGATGCATTTTATTTAAAGATTCAAAAGCCTTTATGGGAGGGTACATGAAGTTGGGTACCAATTTTCTGGCCACTTATGATTTTTTTTTAAAAACGCACTCGTGGTATAATGCACACGTTATTTCGCATTAAAAAAAAAGGAAAAAGTGAAATTATTTGCCTTGGAATACCAACCCAAAGGCTTGGAGGGCATTCCCAACAAGACCAAAGACATTTTTTGCAAATTCTATAATTTTTCACATAATCGGGTTCATGCTCACCATCAAGATTGCATCTAGTTCAATATTGACAAAATCAAAACTTGGGTAATGTTAGGTTCTCTCTAGCTATCCAACGATGTAATTTTTTTCACTTGTCGACAATGTTAAGCCTTTCATCCATAATTTCTTTTGTTTGTATGTCTATTTTTTTCCAAAAAGTAGTGTTTGGTGTTTTTTTGTTATAAATTAACCGTTCATCAAAATTTCAAATAAATCACATTTTTAGAAACTAGACTCCATTCTACAAATTTGAAAAAAAAAAGAAAAAAAATCAATTATTTTCAAAAATTTGTAGGGGAGCATAGCCAAAATTCTGCTTTTCAGGAAGTGCCACTTAGAAAATTAGTAAAAAAAAAAAAATCATTAAAAAATTGTGCACCAACTAGATGCTATTAGCTAACTTCTAACTGTAGGGATTTTAAAATACTACTGAAAATTTCACCGGCTCAGGTTGTACAAGAGTTGCTATGTTATGTTTCTCAAAAAACAACACCAATTTCTGTACATCCCTCTTTTGAACCATAGTCTCAACTATTTTCAAAATAAATTAGTAGTTTAGAAAGTAGACTCAGAGCACTTTGATCCTTGTTTCTATTCCATCTCAAAATTTTGAGTGTAACTATCCTCAATTTCACATCCAAGGTTAGCATTTCCTGATTTCAGAAAAAAAATGGCCACCTAAGCCCCCTTTTTGGGAACCATCTTGGTGCACTTACCTTTCTATAGGGTAGTTACATTTGATTTTTTGGTAATATATGGCTTTAGTGAATGATTTTGGTAGTTGATTTGATTGGGTGCCTTTTTATACTATGTCATTATACTTATTGATCCTATAGTAAATGTCATAATTTTATATTATCACATCATTTTGATAGTCAACATTTCAAATTAGGAGTGCTCTTTTGAAAGATGTACCCCTTATGATTGATAAAGTTTTTTAGCTTGCAAAGATTATCACATCACTTTGATTAATACGATAGTCAACATTTGAAATTGGGAGGGTGCTTTTTTTGAAAGGTGCATTTCTTATGATAAGCTTGCAAACTTTATCACATCATTGTGATTGTTATGATAGTCAAGAGGGTACTTTTGAAAGATTTATTCTTTATGGTTGATTTATGGGTTTAATAACTTTAGTCAATATCAAGTGTGAAGGAAGGGGTCTAGCAAATGTGATACTTTTCAATAAAATCAATATCAAAGCATGGTCCACTTATAAATACTTTTGTTATTATCATGATCATCCAAATATTTTTTGTTTCATTTATTGTTTGAAGTTAATGATCCAAATGAGTTCAATATTTTGATCCTCACATGCTTGCAATTTGTCTAATAGGAAAACAAAGGAAAACGAGGAGCATTTCAAGTTTGCAAGGGATTTTTAAACATCAAAATTGAAATTCAAAAGCATTTTTTAATGCTTGGAGATTTTTTTATATGCCTTAATTTTTTGTTTGAGGCTAACTCATCTTTGGTTTGGGGATTTAAAACGAACCTTGCCTAGGCTTTCAATTTTCATTGTGAAAGGGTTAAAATGAACTTTAGGCAACATTGACTATATTTCTTTGAGGTTAACAAATTGAACAAGGGAACTCTCATATCTCATTTTGGTGCTTTAAAAAAAATCAAAATCATTTCTTTGTGGATTTAAAATGAACATGTGCAACCTTTTTTTTGTGATTGCTTACTTAAACTAACATCATTGAAAAGGACGTATGTGCTTCTCTGGCACTTTATAGCGATCTTGAGAATCAAAAGGCCTTTTTTGTGCTCTTAGGTTGAGATAAAGAAATCACCTTCACACTTCATTTTGGGTTCAAAAATTTGAACAAAACATTGCGCGAGTGTGAGTAGAGCATTATTGCGTACATTCTCTCTTTGTGTTGCGAACAAAGATTGATCAAGTTACGAATATTGTATTTACTCACTTTTGTTTATCTTAGAGGGCCTACCTTGGGGAAAAAGTACTCACCCAAGGGAATGACTCAACCAGTAAGACTCTAAAGCCAAGATTATTTCCAATCGGGATATAAATGTGGGTATTGGAGTAAACACTAGTATCATGCGGTTGGCTCCAACAAGATGGATCTTGAAAGGGACTCTCACCGTATGGATCAATCTCCACAAACATAAAGTCCAAACTAAAACCCTTGTTTGTAGTAGCCAACTACTCCATCCAATGATTTTATCAAAGTGGTGCATTGGAACTTATATTCCAAGAAGTTACTTGCCATGTCTGATCTTGGTTAAGATATAGAGGTTAAGACTTCATTCTTAACACAACTTTATATTTTTTCATTGGTTGCATGTAAAATCATCTCTTCTACTAGCATGGTGTGCTCCACCACAGTGAATACCACCTGAGATGGTGGGATGTTATATTGCTTGTGAGTTAGTTTGAAACATATGTGGCTTTGATCATTGAAACCACGATCACCATAGTGAGTAATAAATCTCAAACCCTTTAGGAGTAGCTAAATATCCTTGAACGTAATTCATGCTATTGCTTGCTCCTTTGGGATTTTATCCCATCCTTAGAGGCTTCTGTAAGCATTTGGATTTCTGTTCTTAGTTTTCCCAAGCCATACTAACATTAGGGAAACTTTTGTCTTGATTTTAAGGATTTCCGTGATAATGCATTTTTGTGGGATGAAATAGAATTAGGACATTGGAAATCTAGTTTCAAAAGCTAATCAAGAAGTGTTTGTGGTAAAAAGAATCCATTAAGCAAATATTGAATCAATTGGACCCCACACATGTGCTTGGCATCTTTTGGTCATATGGTTTTCATGCAAACATTGGTCTTTTGATTTCAAATTACTCTTAGAGAAAGGCATGTTCTTCACTATCTTGGTCTCATAAACAAGTCCTTCCTAGGTTCATTTAGGATCAAATTGAACACTTCATCCAAATTCTAAACATTTATCAAAATCCATCCCACAAACAACTTTATAACTTTGGAAACATCATTCTAGACTTGGGTAAATCATCAAAATCAAAATCACCTTGTTTAGTTAGGAGTATGGGAATGCATTCTTTCTCATACCTCTAGTTAAATTATCACCCCTTTGAACAAGTTCATCCTAAGATAACATCTAACATATTAGGGTTTACAAGTTCATTATCCAAATCAAACCAATCAAAATCAAACCTAAGTCTAGCATTGATCCAAGGTTCCTAAAAAGTTTGACACCCATATCATTCACCGCTTTCATCATTCATCTCATCATTTGTCCTAAACACCCTAGAGGTCACTTTTATAACAAGGTCAAAACACAAGAGGAACATGGAATATAAACTTGATCCATACCTCTTGAGAAATTCAAGTCAACCAAACTATCAAAGCCTTACAATGTTGATTGATTATCAACACTCACATGTATACAATCCGTACATGGGATCATTATCTCCCGCAAAGCTCAAAGGTACAACAAATGTAAGTATGCCTAGTCAAAAGGTTGGAACACCTTTCCCGATGGTAGATCTAAATAAAAAACTACAAATCTATCAATCAGACAATCAATGCATGAGCCTTCAAACAAACAATGTCAACTCATCAAATCCAAACATGCCAAATGTGAATGTACCAAGTACAACTTTACCAAACATGAATCTAGAAAAATTTGGGATAAATATGTTTGTGAATCATACAAATGTTGTTCAAAGTCCAAACAAGATGTTAACAACTCCATGTATTAATCCAAGTCAAGGTAACACCATGCAAAATCAAAGTTACCTAAATCAAGGCAATGTGATTCCCAACACCAACAATATTCAATTTCAACCTATCATGCCAAATCTGAACATCATCCCAAACTAGAACATTGTCCAAAATCAATTTTTCCATGATCCCATTCAAAAACCACAAGTATGCATCCCAAATTTTCTTGAACAAAAACCAAATCAACTATATCAAGGGAGTCAAGATCGAAATTAAGATCAAATTTGGCAAGATCAAATTGTTACACTTACCAAAATAGTTGAGTCATTGCGCCAAGAGACATATCCACCACCATTACCCATATCAACATCATTCCTTGGTTTAGGGATTCCACCTTTACCTAGCACCAATCACTCCATCCAAATCAATCCACCTAACACCAATCAAGCCATCACATCAAATCCTTTGAATATGCCATCGACATCACACCAATAGATGGTATCTAATCAAATGACAACATCAATCTCAAGAAAAATAAAAATATGGTCTCCTAAGGACCTATCACCTTGGTCATTCTGACCATTTCTATCACCTCGATCACTCCAACCACCCCTATCACACCCATCATAGCTCAACCCCTCACTACCATGATCGCTCCAAGCGTATCTCAACCACTTGTCACGACATCCAACACAATTTTGAATCCGCCACCACTACCACCAAAACCAAATGCAACAAGACAATATAACATTGCGCTAAAAGTTCACCAGGCCTACCAAAAGGCCATCCAACAATATCTATCCACACAACAACCAACACAAGCTCAACAAGTGCAACAAGCCTCTCAAGCCACCCAACAAGAACAAGCACAAACATTAAAAAATGATAACCATTGGGGATAATGATGAACATTCAACCATTGGTGATAGCATTGACAATCTCCCACCACAATTTCTGAAAGCAATGATCAAGATCTATCCATCAAAGAGCACATTGAAGATGTTTCTATCTCGTCTGAAGATCAAATCAACATATGTCAAGAGTCAATTTTCAATCATGATGAAAATCCACCAACCAACAATGATACAATTCAAGAAATGTCAACATCATTTGACCCTATGGTTGAAGACATTGGAAATCCTTCCACCATAATTGTTGAAAATAATGATCAAGATCTCTCCATCGATGAGCACCTTGAAGATGTTTCCACCCCATCCAATGATCCACTCACCATACATCAAGAGCCACTTTTTAATGATCAATTTCAAGGAGTGTTAGGATTATTTGAAACTATTGACATAATGCATGATCCGTTGACCTATGATCATGTTGAAAATATCTCTACATCACCTTATTAGTTAGAGGACATATCTCAAGAATTCATTCCAAAGAATGATCAACATCTTTCACCAAAGTCTAGCAGTGGTCCTTTCCAAGACATGTTGATCCCCTTTGACCTCATGGTTACAGATATTGAAGGAATCCTCAACTTGAAACTTGATCCAAGTCCACTCAAAGATCAAGAGGATATTGAGCCATTCCCCATGCCTAATGAAAACATCCAAGAACCCTTTGTAAGCAATCCATCCTTTGAAACTGACCCATGTCAAGAACTTGATCCAAAGCATGTCAAAAACAATCTCAAAATCATTCAAGATCAAGAATTTGTATCTTCAAGATACTACAATAATCTAATGGAAACTCTCCTATCTATGCAAGATGATCATATCCATGTAGCACATACTCCTCCATCTACCCATGAGATGCTTTTTGCAGATGGACACGTAGATGATCTTCATACAGAACAAAATTCCTTTACTCCTGATATTATTACACAAAAAGAGCAGGTCATCGATTCCTACAGGCACATTGATTTATCAACATCAAGATCAGATATATCCCAAATTCAGACTGGGGATAGTAGGTATGAGGATATCGAGCATTATCCACTCAAGGAAATAATTCAAACAAAACAACATAATCCAAAGTTAGCAGAGCATCAAATTCCAACAACATCATCTACAATGGTCATTTATCGAAGCATGCTTATTGAATAAGACATATCGAAACAAGTAGAATCAAGGAACAAAGGTACCACTACCACCATACTGGGGGCAACTTCATCTCAAGCAAACATCAACATAGGGAGCATGAAGAATCCTTATGATGAAACCGATGCCAATACTACAACCAGTCACATCATGAATCTTCTTCCACTCATCACCCCATCCATGAATTGGGACCAACATTGAAAGAAAGAGTTAAATCAAAGCAATAAGAACATTATCAAAGAAAAAGAAGATGGAAAGCATAATGGGAAAATCAAATACATATGGATACCAAATAATACAAAGAAAGATCATCCCTATCAATCTCCATCAGTCAAATAAACTATGGGGAAAAATAGAAAAGGGAAAAGTATCCATCAAAGATGTCCACAAAATCAAAAGTAGGCTTTTCAAGTGATGTACAAAGTGTATCAAGTAGTTGGTCCTAATTCCATGCACACTTCCATATCCACCCATCATTGCTCATCTTCCCAAGTTTGGAGAGTCAAAGATTCTAATCTATCAACCAATCCATCTTTTATGATCCCTAAACACACTCCATCCATGCCTCTATGCATAATATCCAATTCTCACATTGACCATGTATTGGCAATGACCCTTCATCATAAGGATTCTGAAGGCACTCTATTGCAATGTATGCATAGAGACAGAGTTAACCTTGATATGAATAAAGCAGATCAAGAATCCAAAAAGTTGCATTCAAGTGCACGTATTCTAGCAAAGAAGCTTCTTCAAGCAGGATATCGATGGCACATTATGGTAGGGGCATTTATATGAGCAAAACCTTGTGATTTGGCATGAGCTTAAAATATTTCAAAAAATTCAAAAATCAAAAAAGAAAATAATCCAAAAAAAATAGAAAAAGGATTGAAAATAGTACAGAGAAAAATCATCCTCTAGTGAAAGCCACATGGGCGGTGCTTTGGGCAGGTACCATGATGAAAACCTAGAAAACAAACATCATGTGTAGAATCGAGCATCTACGTGCACCAGTTCAGATGAAAGCATCTCATCCCATCCATAATAAAGCCAACATTCCATCCATCTTATCCATAATAAATCCATTCATTGACCATTTATCTAATCCATTTTCATCTATCTGCATCCATAGTCCAAATTATCCTGATCTTGGTGACATTTTGGTGCACACTTTACACTTGCTTATGGTAAACATCTTGACATGGGTCATTTTCATTGATCCTATCCTATGTAGCATTATTTGAGCCATGAAGCATTATCCAATGAGAATTATTTATCTAAACACCTTATCCTATCACAAGATAATCCATATCCATCCGTTCACACACCTATCCAAGCATTCATCCATGGAATTCCATACATTGGTAGACATTGGGGGTAGATATTTACATCTTGCTTCAAGAATAAATCTTGATCTATAACCTCAAACTTATGTGGTAATTTGAACATTGGCAAATGTGAAATCAAATTAGTCAAGCACTTCTGAGAAAAATTCCAAATCACTAGCCCATGGCATATTTTGATGAGAAGACATTCCTTATCGGTCTTCATTTTTCATCGAACATCAGTCCAAGTAATCACTATCAGTTGCATCTAACTTGCCCTTCAAATGTCACATCAAATCATTCAAACAACTTTTTTTCCAAAATCAAGCTTCATCAATCCTGATCAGTCGAATCCAGTCAATCCATAATCTTGGGATATCCTTCCTGATCATTGTGTTGCTTAACACTATCCTTGCATTGTTGTGCATCCTCAACAATGTTATCATCATCAATCCTAATCAATCAATCCTTGCATTGTTGTGCATCCTCAATAATGTTATCATCATCAATCTTGATCATTCAAATCATTGCATTGTTGTGTATCCTCAACAATGTTATCATCATCATCAATCCATCAATTTGATCAATCAACCTTAGTTTGGTTTTCAACAAAATCCCAAATAGATAGAGCACTAATGTCATCACACATATCCATATCCAAATTGTCAAAATCATGCAAAAAATCCAAAAACATTAGAAAAACAAAAAAATCCAAAAAACACTCAAAAAGTCAAAAAAACATCAAAAACATTGGAATCTGAACTACGTTGTCTCTAAGCTTAAACGTAGGCAATGCTAATCTTTGATCAGCCCCTGAGACACAAAAACAAAAAAACATTGAGAAAACAAAATCCTAAAACATCCATAAAATCTTAGAAAACCCCAAAACATTCAAAAATCAAAAAATCAAAACATTTGTAAAATCTTGAAAATACCAAAACAGCCTCAAAACATTAAAAAAAATTCAAAAACATCCAAATATTTGAAAAAATCCATCCGTCTCATCTCGCTTTCACTTGAAATAATCAATCATCCATAATAAACTAATCATCACCTCCATCCTTTGGCAACACAAACAAAACCAATCACAACAATCAGCAAAAATCAAACTCCAAATTCAAAAATCAAAATCGAAACAACAAACTTTTAAACACAAAATCAAACTCTTGATCATTTTCAAACATGCCAGTCAACCTTATATCAACATCCTATCAATCATCTTATAAACCCATCATCATCCTATACAATGCATGTCCTAGGATATATCGTTCCGACAATGGGCATCATTTTGGATATCACTTGGATTCTTATCCTATCAAAACAAATCCCTTTAGCTGAAGGTATGAAGAACATTGGCTTGTTTGTGTACTTGATATTTTCTTTTGATTTATCTTATTGTTCCCATTCCAGGGACCTCTCGATGATATCCGAATGAAGGATTTAGAGAGATAGGAATGGGGCAACGATCATTATCCTTTTATCTGTTATGCTTGTTGGACATTCTTGTAAAATAACTTGGTGAATACTTGCTTTGTTAGGTATGTCCTAGCAAGGTTTCCGTATGTCAAGTGTGAACAAGAATACTCCTATATGTTTATCAAGTCAAAATCCATCTCACTAGGTGCAACACCATCCTGGTTCTTTATACCTTGATGCATCGTACCTATGTGTGTTATCCAACATAAGGTAAGTAGCCCTTTGAAAGTCCCAATTATTGATAAGAAAATCATCATCATTTATCATCATCATCTCTAATAAAGTCTCGTCAAATCATGGACTTGTTGGATCCTCTTGTCATCACCTAATTTCTTCTTTTCTGCACTAACATCACATCATGAATAGTTAATCATCATCATCAGTGCATCCATCCTGCATCCACAAACCATTAGCATTCTGCATATCATCTCACATACATAGTCATCATCATAATATAGATCTGTTAGTCTAAGCATCTCATAAATCATACATTTGCATAAAACATCTATTACATAATCATATAGGCATTATTGCATCATCAGGTCTCATTTGCATCATCATCGCAATCATCCATACCATCCATTTTGAACCTCTTTATCATGAGAT